>CAUYLG010051224.1:0-88340 GCA_963573385.1 Cacajao melanocephalus | reverse complement strand
CGGAGGCTTCTTCTGCTTCTTAACACCAACAGCAGCCTTCTTTCCTTTCTTACCTACTACAACAGGCTTCTTGCCTGCAACCCCCTTCTCATCTGATTTGGCTTCTAGTGCCGCAGCCGCCTTATCCACCCGGAGCTTGTGATTCCTGGCCTGGCGAAGAATGGTGTTCCGGCGCATGGTCTTTGCATATGGGTTTAGCTTCAACATGATTCTCAGGTTTTTCAGTGGGTTCTTCTTTAGGACTCTGCGATGAATCTTCTTGCGTGGTGCTCGAAGGGCTCTTTGGATCTCTGGGCTTTTCAAGATTCTGCTGAGATCTGTATTGATCATCTTGTGCATGGGGAGATTGTAGTTACTCTTGAGGGACGCAGCTTTACGCCAAGTGCCATACAATTAATCTAACTTCCGGAAAGCACTTTCAGTCCAAATGCAGAAACGTCCCACATGCCCACCAGGAGCAAGCTTCAAAATGTTCAGTTTGCTTACATTAAGCAGAGTAATTCCAGGGATGTTTCTGAAGGCCTTGATGATACCATTATCCTCATTGTAGATGATGCAGGGGCCCCTGCGCTGGATACGGCGACGGTTTCTCATTTTGCCCTTGCCAGCTCTCATTCGCTGAGAGGCATAGACCTTTTTGATATCATTCCAGGCTTTAAGTTTCTTAAGAAGCAAAACAGCCTCCTTGGTCTTCTTGTAGCTTTCAACTTTATCTTCGACTACCAAAGGAAGTTCAGGAACTTCCTCAATACGATGACCTTTAGACATGACCAGTGCTGGTAAGGCTGAGACTGCCAGGGCAGAACAGACGGCATATCGTTTTTGGGTTGTGTTCACTCTGCGATGCCAACGGCGCCAGGTTTTCGTTGGTGCAAACATTCGGCCTCCACGACACATATTTCCAAAGGCACCCTGGCCAGAACGGTGAGTCCCACCACCTCAAACTCTGGGAATTCGAGCCACAGCTCTGCCAGTACCCCAAGACTCAGCACTAGCCTGATGACCTGCTAATTCACTGACAGCATAAGGCTGTCTGTTGTTTTTGCGCAAGTTGGTGTGAACAAAGTTCACAATATCTGGTCGAATAGGAGCCTTGAATACAGCAGACAAAGTGACATTTTTGCCAGATGACTCCCCCTTTTCAGAGTACACCGATATCAGTGGGCGAGCACACGCCATGGCGGCGAGAGGAGACAACCACGCTCCTCTCAGCCCGGCAGCTGCCACAGGAAAAAAAAAGCGGAAAATTGTACTTTTATATTTAGTTTTGATGAAGAATAGACAGCCAGGTAGAGATGTGATTGGACAAATTCGGTGACCTGATGGCAATAGACCAAGTGGGGAGGCCCAGCAAGGCCTGTCTGTTTAGATTCTTCTTGGCCTCTCTGTGTAGTATTCCTTCCTTCTAGGTCTGGGGCAGGACCCTTCTGGAATGAGGGTCTGTAAGGGAGAAGGAGAACTGAGTGACCTTTCTAAGTTTTATGGATTACTTTGGGGAGAGGAGTTTTAGTTTCTGTAACCAGACTTGAGGAAGAGGAATTCTGGTTCTGGTTGCTTTTTTTTTGGTTTATTTAAGACAGGATCTCACTGTGTCTCCCAGATTGGAGTTCAGTGACAAAACCATAGCTCCACTGCAGCCTCAAACTCCTGGGCTCGAGTGATCCTCCCGCCTCTGCCTCCCAAGTAGCTAGGACTACAGGCACGTGGGACTATGCCCAGATAATATTTTGATTTTTGTTTTGTTTTTAGAGATGAGGTCTTGCTATGTCACCAGGCTGGTCTTGAACTCCTGAGCTTAAGAAATCCTTCTGCCTCAGCCCCCAAAGTGATGGGATTACAGGAGTGAGCCACTGGCCCAATGAAATCTGCTTTCTATGACTTGCTTTGGAAGAGGAAGAGGGGCAAGAGGGAAGAGGGAAGGAGAAAGTTACAGAGAGCTTGCTTCTGAAGCCTTCCAATCTCCTTTAGTTCAAAGTACTCAGCATCCCAAAGTGTCATACTTTGGGTTATCATATGAGCCGCAACACCCCTCATATACAGAGTAACAACTGTGTTTTTCTCCCTAAAAAGGTGAAGTGACAAAAAAAATAAAATACAGATGAATACATGTCATATCTTATAATGGGAATTTTTATCCTCTTAAATAAAAGTTATAGGAGTTCATTGGTTTGGACTTAGCTTCTGCACCAGGCCCAACGTACCAAACCAAAATGGAGTCACTCATGCTAAAGTTTCACACCACCAACCCGAAATTAGTTGTTTATCTTACCTTCCAAGAAACCAAGAGACACAGATAGATAATAGCCAAACCCTCAAACAGACCAGTTTTAACTAGTATGATAAGGAAGTTGCCTCTGCTTTAAACTTTATAAGAAAAGTAACTTCGAAACAACCAGTCTGCTTTGTGTTTTCTGTTTCTATTCTCCTCAGCCCTTTTATGTCAATAAAACGAACCTCCCCTGCTCAGCTCATCAGAACACTCATTCTGTTATAAAAATGAGGTGTTGCCTAATTCTAGAATTGCAAATCAAAGCCAATTAAGATCTCTAAACTAAATTTGTTGTAATTTTGACTTTTGACAGTCCTAAATATGAGAACAGAGACGTCAGCAAAATCAACAAGTATAATAGCAAATAAATTTTAACATTTGATATATTTTTAAAAACTGTAAAAGTAAATGACAAACCACAAACTAAAAATTAAGTTGCAACATATGTGACAAACATGGACATATATAATAATTTCTAACAAATCAATAGAGAAGATTATACCAGTTTTTAAAAATGGCGCAAAAAGCCGTGGAAAAATGATTCACAAAAGAAATAGTGTTAACAAAAAAATTAATTATGTAACCATTAATCTCATGAATAAAGAAATGCAAATTCAAACTACAATGAGGCCTCATTTTTGCCTATCAAACCAGAAAACTTTGTTTTAATTAACCTTTGATTCAATAATTCTATTTCCAGGTCCTTGTCTTAAATAATTAGGGAGGTGCACAAGTATGTGTGTTCAAGGATATTTATTGCAACAATATTTATGAAAACAACCTGAAATTCCAACAATAGAGACAGACTTAAATAATATATGAAACATTCATATCATAGAATATTTTACAGCTATTTAAAATCATGTATTTGTAGAATACATAATGATTTTAGAAAATGTTTATAAAGTCCAAGATGTAAAAAGTATGATATCAAACTGTACGTAAAGCAGGATTCCAAAATTTCAAATAAAAATACATTAGGCACATATATACATATACCACAAATAGAAAAATGACTGAAAGAAAAAAATATAAAAATGTTAACGCTTGTTATTTCTATTACGAGAGGTTTCATTTTCTCTTTTAAAGTTTCCTATATTTTCCAATTTTCCCCAAATTATGTATTGCTTTCACATTTAGGAAAATAATAAATAAATGTTAACAATAATAACAGTGAGATCAAAGGAGTTTCAAAAGATTCAGACATAAACCCTGTATTTTTTATCATCATTTTTTTTATAAGTGGCTAAATCTTCCAGTTAAAAAGTTTTTATTTCCAGTAGAAGTAGTACTTGTATTTTTTCCTTGACTGGATTTGGATACAGGATCCACTGCAACATATTTGATTTGGAAACCTCCAGCTGTCACTGAAGCATCACTCAGAAACTTCAGGGTCATGACATTTCCTGTTGTGGGGAAGGAGGCAAAAGAACAAAGATGTTACTCTCCTTTGATTTAGCTGCAAATTCAAAGACACTTTATTCTCACAGGAAAATATAAGAATACATGAACAAGGCTCCCAGAATTCAGAGGTCGATTCTCAAGCTGAAGAGTCTGTGGTTTCATTGCTGCATGGAGCAGGGTAAGGGACTTTTGTATTTTTTCCTTTGGTTCTCCTATCTGTCCTATGGGAAATTCTATTTATTTATTTATGAGACAGAGTCTCACTCACTCTGTCACCCAGGCTGGAATGCTGTGGCATGATCCCGGCTCACTGCAACCTTCACCTCCTGGGCTCAAATGATTCTCCTGCTTCAGCCTCCTAAGTAGCTGGGCTTACAGGCACACACCACCACCCTTGGCTGATTTTTTGTATCATTAGTAGAGACAGGGTTTCACCATGTTGGCCAGGCTGGTCAAACTCCTGACCTCAGGTGATCAACTGGCCTCAGCCTCCCAAAGTGTTGGAATTACAGGCATGAGCAACAGAGTATGCCTGTCTATTGTATTTAAAAGATACTCTTTGTAGAAGGAACATCCATTGAATTACAGGAGAATAGCAGGCAGGTCAAACCAGCGATGGGTGAATGAGTTATTTACTAAATTATGTCAGAGCAACAAGTTTCACATTTGTAAGAAATGAAGCTATATTCCTACTTTACACAGAGTACCTAAACACATTTTACCTGCATATAAAGACCAAAAATGTGCTAAACAAAAAGGAAAAACTTTATTATAGAACATAAAATATAGGAATATTTATCTTTTTCAGGAGGCAAAGCCCTTCTTTTTGTTCGTTTGCTTTTGGAGACAGGATCTTACTACATTGCCCAGGCTGGTCTCAAACTTCTGTGCTCAAGTGATCCTGCTACCCTGGCCTCCCAAAATGCTTGGGTCACAGGCATGAGCCACTACACTCAGTCTGGGGAAGACCTTCTTAATCCAGATCCCAATTCCAAATTAATTACTAATACACACACACCCCACACACAGAGCATATACATTCCTAATGCTAGCTTTTATCTATTATCTCATTTAACCCCCATAACAACACTGTGAGGTGAGGGGGATACTTTTTTTTTTTTCAAGAGATGGGCTTTCACTATGTTGGTCAGGCTGGTCTCAAACTCCTGACCTCGTGATCCTCCTGCCTCGGCCTCCCAAAGTGCTGGGATTACAGGTGTAAGCCACCACGCCCAGCCAGGGTACTTTTTAAATATTCATTTTATAGATAAGAAATTGAGGCACAGAGTGACTAAGTAGCTTGTCCAAAGCTGAAGAACTAAATTGGCAGAGTCAGATTTGAACACAGGCAGTCTGGTTTCCGAGTTCACGCTCTGATTCTCTGACTGCTATTTTGTCATATTTGGAAGATTTGCCCAAGTATAAAAAGCATTTTTGTATGAGACAGACTGAGAGAAAATAAGGTTAATATCTCTAATATATAGAGAGCTGCTAGAAATAAAAACGAGAAAGACAAAAGCGCCAGAAAGAATATGCAAGAAATATAAATTCATAGACAATTCAAAGGTGTTCAAAGGGCTAATGGACATTTTAAAAGGTGTTCAAAACACTACCAAAAATTCAATTTAGGTGATTAATGATACTTTCTTGCTCTTCTATTGTGAGAGAATTCAGAGAACATTCAGCTGGTTAAAGTGCAAATTGCTTAGGTATTAGTTGACACGCCTGTATGAAAAAAAAAAAGAAAATGCAAATTGGGGGTCAGTTAGGTGAGGTGGTTTACACCTTAATCCCAGCACTTTGGGAGGCTAAGGCAGGAGGACAGCTTGAATTCAGGACTTGAGGATCAGTCTAGGCAACATAATAAGACCCCAACTCTACTAAAAATAAAAAAATTAGCCTTGTGTGAGAAAATTACTTGAGCCCAGGAGTTTGAGGCTATAGTGAGCTGTGATGGTGCCCCGTTGCACTCCAGCCTGGGTGACAGAATGAGCCCCATCTCAAAAAAAAAAAACAAAAAAAAAAAAAGAAAAAAAAAGAAAAGAAAAAAAGAAGAAAAGCAAACTGGCACTGTAGAAGTCTTTTTTTTAAAGTAGCACTACTGAATAAAGACAGGTTTTAAAATATTCATTGAAACATTGAATAATGAAATAAAAAATCAGAATCAAACACCTTCAGGATGTTAAATATTAGTACATGACAGATCATGGTATACCCATACAGTGACCTATTAGGCAGTCATTAAAAAGAATTTGAATGATCTAAGTATCATACTCTGATTTAGAAATATGTTCATAGTAGCTATGTATGTAATGTTTGTATAATAGAAAGACATTTGGAAGGATGGTCACTACAGACTTATCAAATGCCTTTTTGGGATGGACAGGTGAGGAGAGTAAGCACACCCTTACTTTTATATCTCTTATTAATGTGGTAGGATTATGGACAGTTTTCCTTTCTTTCTTTCTTATGGAGAGCCTTCCTTCCTTCCTTCCTTCCTTCCTTCCTTCCTTCCTTCCTTCCTTCCTTTCTTCCTCCTTCCTTCCTTCCTTCCTTCCTTCTTTCCTTCCTTCCTTCCTTTCTCCTCCCTCCCTCCCTCCCTCTCTCTCTCTTTCTTTTTTTTTTTGAGACGGGATGTCACTCTGTCTCCCAGGCTGGAGAGCAGTGGCATGATCATGGCTCTCTACAGCCTCAACTCCCCTGGACTAAGGTGATCCTTCTACCTCAGCCTTCCCAGTGGCTGGGACTACAGGTACACATCAGGATGCCTGGCTAACTGCATTTTTAATTTTTTTCTGAGAGGGAGTCTTACTCTGTCCCCCAGGCTAGAGTCCAGTAGAGCCATCTCAGCTTAGTACAACCTCTGCCTCCCAGGTTCAAGCGATTCTCCTGCCTCAGCCTCCTGTAACTGGTATTACAGGCGTGTACCACCACACCTGGCTAATTTTTTGTGTTTTTAGTAGAGTTGGGGTTTTACCATATTGGCCAGGCTGTCTCAAACTCCTGACCTCAAGTGATCCACCCACCTCAGCCTCTCGAAGTGCCAGAATTACAGGTGTGAGCCACCATGCCCAGCCAACTTTTGTATTTTTTTGTAGAGACAGTGTTTCATCATGTTTCCCAAGCTGGTCTGAAACTCCTGAGGCTCACGCGATCCTCTCACTTCAGCCTCCCAAAATGCTGGGATTATAGGCATGAGCTATCATGCTTGGCTAATTTCTTTATTTTCTATTTTTGTTTAGTACTATATATATCCTGGGTTTAGTAAGCATATATTTAAGAAGAAAACCAGATCAAAATGTTAATAGTATTATGCTTGACAGGATTTTATATTAACTGTCTTATATCCTCTTTTTCTATTACTTTGTATCAATGTCCTCTTCCTGATTTTTTGCTAAATCTTTGGCTCTTTTGTTTAACTGTATTCTTTTCTGTTTCTTGATTTGTTTCTCTTTGAGTGATAAATTGTGTGGGTTTTTTTTTTCCAGTTTCTTGAAGTTGTACCAGTAAAACCCCACCACTGATTCAATTACACTTGGAGTAAGCTGTCTATTTTAGAGGAAAAATGGAAAATGTAAAATTTCATACTTCTTTTTTACTTCTTTGTTTAATAGGATTCTCATCCCCTAATTACCTCCTACAGCACCAAGATGTTTCCTTTCAATTTTCTGTCAATATAAAATTCTTTTCTTCTTTTCTTTCCTTTTTTTTTTTTTTTTTTTTTGAGACAGAGTCTTGCTCTGTCGTCCAGGCTGGAGTGCAGATGCTGCAATCTCAGCTCACTGCAACCTCCACCTCCCAGGTTCAAGCAATTCTCCTGCCTCAGCCTCCCGAGCAGCTGGGATTACAGGTGTGCACCACCATGCCTGGCTAATTTTTGTATTTTTATATATTTGTTAGAGACGGGATTTCACCGTGTTGGTCAGGCTGGTCTCCAACTCCTGACCTTATGATCTGCCTGCCTCAGCCTCCCAAAGTGCTGGGATTATAGGTGTGAGCCACCGTGTCTGGGCCTAAAATATATTTTCAAGAAAGGAATGAGAGCTAAATAAACTGTTTACTTTAATAGGTCATCCTTCTTAAGGGAGATTGTAACAGAGTAATGAACTAAGAGGGTTTAAGCATTAATCATTCAATAACAGAGCAGGATGTTCCATCTCTTACAGTTATGGTGGATAATAAGAATTGAGTCACTGAAAGGCTGCAGTGTGGGAGTAAGTTAACTAGTAGTATCCGAGTACTTAGAAACTGCAACTCAATGTAGTTTTGTTGTTTGTAGTTGCAGAAGTATTGTGATAAATTTATGACTTGGAAGAAAATAGAGCACATAAAAATGCCAACTGCTGGTGCTGGTGATAAAAACGAAATAAAATACTGAATACATGTAAGAAAGAAAGTTTTTACCCAGAAAATAGCAGTTTGGGATAAATTAAAGAGTGATATTGCATATTGAGATAAATTTATGCTACTATAGGGCATTTCTTGGTATATATTTCTTGGAATAAAGTCACAGAAAATAATGTGGGGGGAATATTTGGAAAGCACTGCCCGTTATATCTAGCCTTCTAGTCTTTTCAGATTTACTATGCATGATTAGCATATTAAAATATTCCTACTGACTTCCAATAAAGAAACCTGTTTGACATTGTTTAACCCAACGTTTTCCAAATTTATTTGACCTTAGGGACCTCTTTTCATGTAACGCCTATTTAAATCTCACAGAATTTTGTTATTCAAAACACTTTCTGGAGAATACTAAGATAAAAACGTACCAAGATAAAAATGTAATGAATTTGATAGAAGATTGTTGTAGTGACAAAGATTTTTAATGACATTATACATTACTTTAACCCTTTATCAATGAAAACGTTCAGCCATTTTATTAGCACATTTATGGAAATCATAAGCTTGAGCAATATTTAGGGATTTGCAAATTGAAGACTCTCCCAGATACATTTTCTGCAAAGAACAAGAGTCTACATTTTTTAGTGCAAGCAGTAGCGGCATAAATCTTTAAGTATAAGCATTTTTTTTTTTTTTTTTTTTGCATTTTACAAGCTAGCAAGCTACACATCTGGTCTTGGTTCTTTCAACTTTGGAAAGTGAATAATAACTATTATTTACTATTTTACAGTGTCCTTTCACTTTCAGGACACTAAAAAAAATCATAGTTTTGGTCCTCAATTTAGAATCTTACCTGTACTGATGATGTCATCCGGAAGCTTATCTCCACAGTATCTGAAAGGGAATTTTTATAAAAGAGATGTGTCACACAAATGAATACTATACAGCTAATAAAGTGGCTCTTACTGATAATTAAGCCTCTAAGTAATAGCTTATTTTTTCATAATTTAAAAAATTTCTATTGTTATTTTTCCGGAATTTATAAGTTTGTTATTTGGAATAATCTTCTTACAATATTGATGAGATTTTATTTTATTTTATTTTATTGAGACAGAGTCTCACTCTGTCACCTAGGCTGGAGTGCAGTGGTGCAATCTCAGCTCACTGCAATCTCTGCCTCCTGGGTTCAAGCAATTCTCCTGCCTCAGCCTCCCGAGTAACTGGGATTACAAGCATGCGCCACCACACCTAGCTAATTTTTGTACTTTCAGTAGAGCAGGTTTTCACCATGTTGGCCATGCTGCTCTTAGTGTGGACACAGCATTAGTATAGCAGACTGTAGCCCAGAACTACTGGACTCAAGTGCTCCTCCTGCCTCAGCTTCCGAAGTAGCTAGGACCACAGGTGTGCCCGCCTGTGCTTTATTCTTAATTCCTCCAACTCTATTTCGTGGTGTCATCAAACTATCTTTATAAACTATTTTTTTCTATAGCAGTAGTCTGTCAGCTAAAGAAGAAAACAAAACAAAAAAATACTTTCCCTTCAAAAACTATTCATTTTTGCAAGAAATGCCTTTGGTTTTCTTTGTATTTAAGTTACACATTCAAAATCAACATAAAAAGCGAATGAGTCTGTCATTTTTAAATTGTCCCCACTACCATTTTTTTCCCATTAAATTACTATCATGTATAATAGAGAATTAAAAACTGATAGTCTGTTGATAAATTGATAGTCAAATTATGGGTTATTAGGTGGGGACCTGAATATATAAAATATCTAATTATACACTCTTTAATTTTGCAATATATCATAAGACACTCAAAATTCAAAAATCCAAAGTATATTAAAGAATTGGAGTGTGACGAAAAAGGTTGTGTTCTAGCATGTTGAGAAGCCAAAGGAAAAATATTAAAGAGAGAAAGGGTTAAACTTTGCTTATTTACCTTACATACATAATGCTTAGCACAATGCTTTGTAGGAAGAAGAAAGGCAACAATTACTGAATTTATAATCTTTTCTTTTTTTTTTTTTTTTTTGAGGCAGAGTCTTGCTCTGTCACCCAGGCTGGAGTGCAATGGTGCGATCTTGGCCCACTGCAACCTCCACCTACTGGTTTCAAGCATTTCTCCTGCCTCAGCTTCCTGAGTGGCTGAGATTACAGGCGTCTGCCACCACGCCCAGCTAATTTTTGTATTTTTAGTAGAGACAGGGTTTCACCATGTTGGTCAGGCTGGTCTCAGATGGTCTGCTCACCTTGGCCTCCCAAAGTGGTGTGGATTACAGGCGTGAGCCACCGTGCCCCGCCCTACGATGTGTAAGAAATTAGAACTTAAAAACCTGAAAAATTTTTGCAATTCATATCTTTCCCCCATTGTCAGATCTTGAGGTGTTTATAAAATAGACCAACTAGTTGTTACAACTTAGCCATAATCAAAAGACAGCTCTCACTACTTTAATAAGTATGTTGTAGCAGCCGGCTAAGAAAAATCTTTGTTGAAAAATGGTATGGTGTTTTAGAAGAGTAGAACTATTCCAAAATCAATATTATAGGGACAGTGGAGGAAAAATTAAAGAAGCACCAAACAAAATACTTAACATTCATTTAACTTCCTGTATGGGGAAACACATGTACCTTCCCACAAAGCCATGGACATCATCGTAACTGTCATATATTTCAACATAGTCAGCCAAGCAGCCTGGGTCATCTTCAAGGTCAAAATTTAAAAAACTCAGGTGAATACGCTGACCATACTTAAGTCTAATGTGCCAGTAACAGATTTGGTTATCTTCGTACTCATTTGGGAAGCCTGGAGATTTAAAAATTCGCTTTGGATCTGTAAAGACACCACCACACTCTTTTGCTGAAATGAGAAGAAAAAAAAAAAAACAGAAGAAAACCCCAAAGCATTAGGAAAAACATTATCTTCATAAAAAATGACATTTCTCAGCAATCTATTACTTTTTATGAATATTAAATGGCTTAGCATCTATTGTATATTATGTATGCTGTTAGCTAAAGAATAAATGTATTTTTTCATCAATAGTTACTAAATTCTCTAAAATGAACATGAACTCTTTTGCATTTATTTTTATTTTTATATTTTGAGACAAGATCCCGCTCTGTCACCCAGGCTGGAGTGCAATGACCCAATCTTAGCTCATTGCAGCCTTGAATTCCTTGGCTCAAGTGATCCTCCCACTTCAGCCTCCCAAGTAGCTGGGATGATAGGCATGTGCTACCAAGCCCTGGTAATTTCTTTTGTTTTCTGTAGAAACAGTTCTTGCTATGTTGCTCAGGTTGGTATTGAACTCCTGACCTCAAGTGATCCTCCTGCCTCTGCCTCTGAAAATGCTGAAATTATAGACATGAGCCACTGTGCCCAGCCATGAATTTTAAAAAATTAAATATAGTAAGAAAAAAATGGCTGGGTGCAGTGATGCTCACCCTTAGTCCCAGATACTTGTGAGGCTGACGTAGGAGAATCCCATGAGCCTAGGAGTTTGAGGCCCACCTGGGCAACATAATGAGACCTTTGTCTCTAAAAAAATAAAAATAAAATTTAAAAAACTTAAAAAAAAGTAATGTAATTAATTGTGCTTCTGTTTATACTTTCGCTTTACTTTATCTCTTAAGGCATAACATGAACAAGTCTTTTGTGCACACGCCTATGTACTTTTTTTTTTTTTTTTTTGAGATGGAGTCTGGTTCTGGTTCCGTTGCCCATGCTGGAGTGCAGTAGCACGATCTTGGCTCACTGTAGTCTCCACAATTGTTCAAGCAATTCTCATGCCTCATAAGCCTCCCAAGTAGCTGGAATTAGAGGCATGAGCCACCACGTCTGGCTAGTTTTTATATTTTTAGTAGAGATAGGTTCTTGCCATGTTGGCAAGGTTGGCCTTGAACTCCTGACCTCAGGTGATGGACCCATCTCAGCTTCCCAAAGTGCTGGTATTACAGGCATGAGCCATGGCGCTTGGCCTATGTCTATGTATTTTGACAAATATATATACATTTATATTAGAAATAGCCCTATCAAGATGGTAGAGACTTTGCCCTGTGGTGTCATCATATGTCTTCAAGGCCACAAGCACTTAGAATAATGGATCCCATAAATTCTGTTTGGAAAATCATTATACAATTTCAGGATCGAGAGAGACGTTAAAGTCATTCTAATCCACTTAAAAGGAATAATTTGTAATTATTCTGTATACTGCCTTTACTGATTTTAAACTAATACCCTAATCTTAATATTTTAGGATTTGATGGAGATATTCATGTTTGCTTTTTCCAAGTCATTCAACATTTTACAGATTTCAATATGTTATAACTTGTCATAAGAAAAACGAACACACATAAAACAAAACAAAAACGGTCTATCAGAATCAGTGGTTTGCAGTATGACGTAGAGGGAAAGCTAGAAAAAGCCCTGGTTAATTTTAATTCCATATCAGATAATGCTTTATTTCATCAAAGCAGAACAGGAGCTTAGAAAGGCTGGGGAGCAACTAATGAAGGTCAGGCATCTAGTTCAAGCTCGGTGACCACTCTACACTTCATTTTCTTCATTATTAAAATAAATATAACCCTGCCTTTCCCATTATCTATCACACAGGGTTGTTCTAAGGATAAAATAAAGAAAATAATTAAAGGATGTTATGCAACCCCTAAGCTATTCTTATTGTATGATAAAATATACAACACATAGTTTGTATATCTGCATAAGCATGTACACTGCCAGCTTTAGGAGTGAATTGCTCCATCTCATGGCAGCCAATCTTTGTTGTATATATTATTAGATTAGAAAAATTCAAATACTGAACTAATTTGACGGCCTATTTGGCTATATTTATTTATATCTATATTTTACATTACATCTAGTTACTGTCTCATCTATTATTTAGAATATCAACTCTAACTTGGCGACATTGATTAATCAATAATGATTGCATTTTTTCTGAAACCATTATGGTTTTTTATTCCAATGATGTTTCAGTGAGCTCTTCCCCTAATGCTAGTTTAGGCAGTCAACTCTCATCTCCTTCAAGTTAACCACATCCTAAATAATCAGCATACCACGAAATCCAAAAGTGAGCTAAATGCACTGAGAATTGGGTAAGAACAAGTCTCCCAGGATTCTGTACACATATTCCCAGAGTGAAAAGTATTCAGCCTCTGTGAGAAAAGAAAGCAACTTATAATAATTTATAATTCGGATTATATTCTTATGAAAGGGCAATGAAATACTGACGGATCCTTTCTTTCTTTCTTTTTAAGATGGGATTTCACCGTGATGGCCAGGCTGGTCTTGAACTCCTGACCTCAGGTGATCCACCCACCTTGGCCTCCCAAAGTGCTAGGATTACAGGCGTAAGTCACCACGCCCAGCCTGAAGGACCCTTTCATTAGCACTTCTTCAATGACCCTAGAGTTTAATCTGTGGAAATTATCCAATGGAAGCTCAGAGATCTGAAAGTATCCAGTGAAAGAAGAATCAGGGAATATATTTGAAAAGAAGAGTTACTCTCGAGAGTGAAAGAAGAATGGTCTGCATAAATATATTTAAAGAAAATGTAAGAGAGGGAGGAAAGGCAGATACATATTATGAACATAACTAAATATAGGACTAAATTAGCACTGTATAGTATAGGACTAAATAAGCTTAAGGCATGCCAAAGTGATTTGAAAGTTAAAGTTGTATAAATGCACTGTTAAATATTCCTATTTTGTCTCAGTTAAGACTAGTTGTAGCTCTAGGCAAAAATTTTTCTACTTGGACTACACATAATTTTGAGATATGGGTTAGTTGCAGACCTGAGAAACTGTTCTTCAATTGCTAATATCATTAAATAATAGATTTTATAATAATACACTAGAACCTCACTATGTAACTCTCCTGCAGTGTTATGGAATTTCTTACAGGGTAAATCCAAATGGGACACATCTGAGGATATTTATGATCCTAAGTGCCAGTGAGACTTTGTAACATACTGTAATATTTTATAACAACGTTGGGGTGGGCACAGTGGCTCACACCTGTAATCCCAGCACTTTGGGAGGCTGAGGCAGGCAGATCACTTGAGGTCAGGAGTTCAAGACCAGCTTGGCCAACATGGTAAAACCCCATCTCTACTAAAAATACCACAATCTGCTGGGCATAGTACCTGCCTCTAATCCCAGCTACTCGGGAGGCTGAGGTAGGAGAATCACTTGAACTGGGAGGCAGAGGTTGCAGTGAGCCAAGATTATGCCGCCACACTCCAGCCTGGGCAACAGAGCGAGTTTCAGTCTCAAAAAAAACATACAAAAAAACCCATTGTCCTGAGGGAAATAGATCCAAAAAGAACAGCCTACTTTTCCTCCGAGAACATGACCTAAGAATAATTCTTTATAGTAATTATGAATTAATTTTCTCATTATTTTCTAGTTGCAAGCAACCATGAAAAAAATATGAATAAAAATATACTGGGCTGGACGCAGTGGCTCACGCCTATAATCCCAGCACTTTGGGAGGCCAAGGTGGGTGGATTACGAGGTCAAGAGATCGAGACCATCCTGGTCAACATGGTGAAACCCTTTCTCTACTAAAAATACAAAAATTGTCTGGGCATGGTGGCACATGCCTGTGGTCCCAGCTACTTGGGAGGCTGAGGTAGGAGAATTGCTTGAACCCAGGAGGCGGAGGTTGCAGTGAGTTGAGATCACGCCATTGCACTCCAGCCTGGGTAACAAGAGCAAAACTCTGTCTCAAAAAATATATATACTGTATAATGTTAACTAGTATGTACCGTATATAACTGTTAAACCATAGAATGAGAGTTGCTTAGTTTGGAAGTATAAGCATATATACACAAAAAGAAATTAGAGAATTTGTTTACTTTGTCTCCTTTCCCGTTCTATCAAAAGGACATTTTGAATAGTTAACATTTGGTAGCACCACTTTATTGTTTTAGCTAATTCACTGTGACAAGTTTTTAATCTGCTTTTTTATTTTCTTTTTCTTTATGGGTGGGAAGTTCCCTGTCACAGAGAAGATCTGAATTCTCAGTCCCACCTGCCTAATCATTATTGACTCTCTGATTTTAGGTTACTTAACTTCTGTAAGTTTCGATTTCCTGATTTCTAAAATAGATATAACAATACCTCCTTGAAGAATTGTTGTGAATATTAAGTGAAAGTGTAGATGAAGGAACATAACTCAGTGTCTGGCGTAGTATAAGCACTTTCTGAATTGCAGTAATTAGTAGTAATTATCATTACCAAATTCAATTATTTCTGGAAGAGTAGCCATTTCTTTTTTAACAACCTCTTAGTAGCATGGAACTGTTTTTACAAAACATAAAGTTATTATTTTTAACACACCGTGTGGGTTGTAGCAGTAGGCATCCCATCTTTCACTCCTATTGAGACGGACGCCATAATCAATAATGCCAGTTTTTCCAAATCCACAGTTGGGCCCTGGCTTCACAATGGGGTATCCAACTCTGCCCTTAGCCATCCATCCAGCAGCACAGACATGAAATCCTGCAAGAAGCCAAAGAGTTATGGACTAAACTGTTAAACTGTCTTGGCTAAGCAAAAGTCATCTTAGCAAAGACAGCCACTTCCAACAGTAAGTTTCTCAGCTACTCAAATCCAGTTTGTGTAAAGGGAGAAAATTGTTTTCTAAATTAGAAAAAGTTTGAATACACATGAAATGTAACTTCTGATTTTTACTGGAAGACTACTTCTTACTTGAAAAAATGCAAATGGACTACAAATTATTGTGGATATGAAACTAATCTAAGTTCAGAGCTGGCTTCTTTTCACAAATGACTTATTGAATGCCAAGAAATAATTTCTGAAATTATCAATTTTGAACAAAATATTTTCAAGTGGTAATTTAATTTCTATTTCAGGATCAATGAAGATATTTGTAATATTTATTTATTGAGATGGAATGTCACTCAGTCACCTAGGCTGGAGTGCAGTGTCACACTCTCAGCTCACTGCAACACCTACCTTCTGGGTTCAAGCAATTCTCTTGCCTCAGCCTCCTGAATAGCTGGGATTACAGGCATGCACAATCACGCCTGGCTAATTTTTGTATTTTTAGTAGAGATGGAGTTTCCCCATGTTGGGCAGGCTGGTCTTGAACCCCTGACCTCAGGTGATCTGCCCACCTCGACCTCCCAAAGTGCTAGGATTACAGGCATGAGCCACCGAACCCAGCCTGTTTATTTATTTAGAGACACAGTCTTGCTCTGTCATCCAGGCTGGAGTGGAGTGGCATGAACACAACTCACTGCAGCCTCCACCTCCTGGGCTCAAGCAATCCTGTCACCTCAGCCTTTAGAGTAGTGACCACAGGTGCGCACCACCACACTTGGCTAATTTTTTGATTTTTTTTTTGTAGAGACGAGGTCTCACTATGTTGCCTAGGGTAGTCTTGAACTCCTGAGCTCAAGCAATCCTCCTGCGTCAACCTTCGAAAGTGCTGGGGTTACAGGCGTGAACCACTGCACTGGACCAGATATTAGTAATGTTTTAAAAGATTTGAATAAGGATAAATTCTCTCATGCATTTCAAACAAAGGCTCAGCCCTGTTTCCCTCACTCAGCCTCAGAGGCTATTTTAATATCTGTCAGTGCCACCCAAGAGCAATTTTTCTAGAGGTCCAGAATGGCCAGTAAAGACTATGGGCTTTGTATCTACCATTCCAGTTACTTTGCCCCATGCTGTCCATGATTATAGACCAGCAGTCATCTGGGGAGACTTGGGGGCATTTGAGAAAACCCTTATTTTTTTTTTCTTGAGTAATGTATCAATTTTGCCCAACATTATCCCATCAGCAAAGGAGTTCTGAATAGGGATGGCCCATTCTCTCCAAAGGCCAGAAGAGACGGTAGCAATCCACTTTTCTATAAAGAAGCACGTAATACCAGTTGATTACTGGGGTTTTTCACCAGGTCTTCTGATACCATTTTCCCAGCTTCTTTCTGCTTCTATCTCACAACCTGCCTGTCCTCCTTTTCCTTATAGCTTTTGATTCTGAAGTACGAATACATTCTCCCACTTAATGTAAAAAATTGAGGGAAAAGCCACTAAATTCAATATTTCTCCTACCAAGTAAATTTCCTTGTAAGACTCAATATAGTACTATGGCATCATTTAACAGCCTCCATACTCCGAAGTCAAAAAGAGATTAAAAAAAAAATTAAAAATGGATAGCAATGGCATTTAAATTAATGAGAAATTTAAATGATATTGAAATAATGAGGTTTTCATTTTCTTTTGACTTTTATTTTATTAGATCACACTGAGTTAAGACCCCAGATAAGTTGCTGATACTAGCAACTTTCTGCCAACTCTAGGCAGATGGATAGGAGAAGTCAGAGAGCAAAGATGTCCTAGGGGCTTAGTGATGTCTCAGAAGGGGGTTGAAGAAAGAAGTCTTGCTAGGGTCTAGGAAAGGTGAATTTTTTTTTCCTCCAAGGATAAAAAAGAAGAAAAATCATTGTGAAATCAGTTACCAATTTTTCTGGCTGCCTCTAGCTGCTTGTAAGTTGCGAGATGGCCGCCTTCAAATTCACACACCGCCTTAGCTTCTGCGTAGGTGAGCTTGTACTTGCCGGACCGTGCTTCTCTGTGGTACACACCTGCTGCTCGTTCTGAAAAATCACATGATGTTATAAAAGCAGTTATTTCTTCTTATGGAACAGGGGATGTTTTGTGGCCTCAGCTGGAAGATTATATCAGCTACTGTTCCTGCCAAAGGGCTTTCTGGGTTGGCTGCCTTGGGTGGCTAAGTTTTCATTGCTAGGAAGCTTTGGGGAAAGAGATGAATGAGAGGGAATTTTAGGGGAATTTGCGGCTATAAACAGAAACTTGAGGCTAAATTATGTTTTTGATCTGATTGCCTGAAATAAAGTTTTTATTTATTTTATTTTATTTTTGACACAGAGTCTTACTCTGTCGCCCAGGCTGGCTCACTACAATCTCTTTCCTCCTGGGTTCAAGCGATTCTCCTGTCTCAGCCTCTCCACGTAGCTAGGATTACAGGCACGTGCCACCACGCCCAGCCAATTTTTGTATTTTTGGTAGAGATGAGGTTTACCATGTTGACCAGACTGGTCTCAAACTCCTGACCTCAAGTGGTCCGTCCACCTCGGCCTTCCAAAGTGTTAGGATTACAGGTGTGAACCACCGCACCCAGCCCTAAAATAAAGTTTCTATACAACATTGTGTTGCGACACTATCTGCAGGTGATAAAGTTTTGACTTTCTTTTGGATTTAAGCTATCTAAAAACTTGCAAAGGTAAGCAATAGGGGGAAAAAAAAGAGGTGAAGGCAAAAGAAACCAGTGAAGATGGATCCATTATGTTGGCTCACAATGACGGAGAAAAATAAGCTAAAATATCCAACTGAGGGAAATGACTAATGCAATATAGTTAAGAATTTAGTAAACAAATAAAAACTGAGGAAAGATCTGAAGGGATCCAAAGCAAATACTAAAGTAGGAAAAGAAAAATAGATTCAAAAACAGCAGAGAAAAAACTGGACACACCTAACTACCAGTTAATGCCCAAATTTTTTATCTGATTTGTCTTTTTTAGTTCACATATTTTTCCCAACATATTTTAGGCAGTGTTAAGTCATACATGAATTGTCTTCCAATATATTACTGTTTAAATGGATTGTTTTGAGTTTGGAGTGCCTTCTACCATAGAAACAACGTGAAAAGATTCCTGGGACAATAGTCATAACATTAGCTCTGTAGTTAGTTCTAATAGTTCTATGTAGTCTGACATTATGGTTAAGTCTCTGTATCCTGACCTGTGCAGTCAGCCACCATTAGGACCACTTTCAATGAGAACATATGTTTCTGGGCATCAAGAAATGAATCCAGGGGAATTAGAAGTATAGTTCTTTGTTTTCCACCCCAAGCTGAAGTTGACACTGACATAGTTCAATCGGAGAGGTTGCTTGGCATTTTCTGTTTTTCTGAACTCCAAGGATCCTGCATTTATACGTTACATAGTAAATCTCGTTACTCACACACAGAGGACCTTAGTCAATCTGATGCTTGAGGTCAGAGAATACCAGGAACATCAAGCGGTCAAGTTGTTTCTCCATTGAAAGGTACCTGCTGCCCAGTGTCCTTCATATGCAAAGCCTCATTAAACTTTTGCTAGTTTTCAATTTGGTTATTTTGAGCATTAAGCCACAGCGTATTTTGCTAGGTGCTGTGGGTCAGGTTCTATCCTCAAGGAACTTGAACAGTAGTGAGTATTTTGAATTTCTTTTTCTTGAAGTAGAAGAACACTAAGGCTTTTGGTAGAGATGGGAGGCATGTTTAAGTTACTTATGTATTATAACAGAGATTGTTGTTAATTATTAAAAATGTTAAAATTCTATTTCCTAATAATATAGATTAAAAGACCTGTATTTGAAAAAAAAATTTGTAGAAATTATTTTAATGTATACAAAATTTTCTCAAACTGATTTTCTTTATATTTTATTTCAAAATTGAAATGTAATGTTTATAGAAAAAATTAATGGAGTGTTGGCCAGGCACGGTGGCTCATGCCTGTAGTCCCAGCATTTTGAGAGGCCGAGGTGGGTGGATCACCTGAGGTCAGAAGTTAGACACCAGCCTGGCCAACATTGTGAAACCCCATCTCTACTACACATACAAAAAATTAGCCGGGTGTGGTGGTGCATACCTGTAGTCCCAACTATTCAGGAGGCTGAGGCAGGAGAATTGCTTGAACCAGGGAGGCAGGGTTGCAGCGAGCTGAGATCATGCTACTACACCCCAGCCTGGGCGACAGAGCGAGACTCAGTCTCAAAAAAAAAAAATTAATGGATTAAAAAAATAATAATTTTAAGTTTTCCTCCCAGTAATTTTTCATTTAAAAAAATCTTTTATTTTAGATTCGGGGGTACATGTGAAGATTTGTTACGAAGGTAAACTCATGTCACAGGGGTTTGTTGTACAGATTATTTCATCACCCAGGAGTTAAACTCAGTACCCGATAGTTATCTTTTCTGTTCTTCTCCTTCCTCCCACCCTTAGTAATTTTTCTTAAACTTTTGGTACCTACTGATACTTGTCTAGTAATAATGTAATAACAGAAATAGCAAAAAATTTTTATGTTATAATTTTTTGATTTAATTTATTAAATATTAATATTCCACATTGTCCTCTAACAGCACAAAACTTCCCAGTGTCTTGCCATATGAACAAATAGAGAACTCTTGGAGTATGTATCTGATAGTTTTAAACAAGGTGTTTTATTAAAAATAATTGTCAATTCAAAATTTTGAGCTATTAAGATGGACCTTTGCATAATGAATCCTAATTTTACCTTTCAGAAGAAATAATATTTTATGAATTTATCTAGTTAATAGTCATTTATTAAAACTGAAAATTTGTTTATCCAATAAATGTTTTCTCTTTTTAGTGAGTGGCAACAGTAGAAATTGACTCTGGTTTCCACTTTTTTTTCTATCCTGGAGTTGTATAACCTGATGAGCCTCAGTCTCCTCATTTGTCAAATAGGAATAATGATAGCTTCTGGACTATGGGAGGAGCTCAAGATATGTTACTTTTCCCTTCTGTCTTTTTTTTTTTTTTTTTTTTTTTTGAGACAGGATCTTATTTTGTCACCCAGGCTGGAGGGCTTTGGTGAGGTCATGGCTCACTGAAACCTCTGCCTCTTGGGTCAAGTGATCCTCCCACTTCAGCCTCCTGAGTAGCTAGGATTACAGGCATGCACCACCACACTCAGCTAATTGTATTTTTTTTTTTGTAGAGATAGAGCTTCTCCATGTTGCCCAGGCTGGTCTTTTTAATTCCTGGGCTCAAGCAATCTGCCCACTTCAGCCTCCCATAGTGCTAGGATTACAGGTGTGAACCACCACATCCTGCCTTCCTTTCCTGTCTTTTCCAGATTCAACAATAAAAATAATTGCTTATCTGTGCATTTTTGATTCTCATGATGCATGTAAAATGATAGTAATCTCTTGTCTTTAACTATTGTTTATTTTGTTTTGTTTAAAGTACTGTTTTAAAAATTAGATGATACTAGAATTAAAATAAGCCTCAGGGATCCTTTACTTCTACCTTATCATTTTACCGATTGGAACCACACCCAGAGAATTTAAAGTAAACTTGTCCAACCTGCGGCCTGCCAGGACAGCTTTGAATGTGGCACAATACAAATTCATAAACTTTCTTAAAGCATTATGAGTTGCCTAAGACAATTCTTCTTTGTCCAGTAGCCCTGGGAAGGCAAAAGATGGGACACCCTAGATTTTAAGTGTCTTGTTCTTGATAGTTGCTAACGGATTTATACCTTCTAATCCAACTATCTTTCCTTCCTAAATTGTTTCTAATATTATATTGATCCAACCAACTGTAAACATCTGTGCTAAGCTGACTGGTCAATAATTTGCCCTAGATTGAAGCAATTTGCAATTATCCTGACCCCCAGATTTGTAGCATACATTAACAGACATTTGAATTTGCTTCTCTTTACCTCTGGGTCAGAACTTCTATTGTCCAGGTTTATATTTTTGTAACATGCAATGAGACTTTAAAGGACAACTCCAAATTACTTGATTATTAGAGAGTTTGATAACATTTCAAAGTTTATCTGCACAGATTTAATTCTTACTAGCTTTATGACATTTAAAAAAAGATCCTGACAAATATGAGTGTATTTCCTACATTTGATTGTATACAACAAAAATAAAGAGATGGGCTCATTCCTCTACTAAATTCCAGATCCTGTCTTGGACAAATGGATCACAATGAAATTAGTTCACTGGCTCAAGCTGAAAAAAATAGGCGACAAGGCTGTGCACTACAAATTAGCCTTTTTAATGAAATCCGCATGGTTATAGTTCTTACCAGAGAGAAATATGCCGAAAGGAAAAATATTCTACAACTGTGCTCTTTAGCAACCATAAAACCAAAATCTAGGTTAATTTTGCTGTCTCTTTATTTCTTTAATCTATGCAAGAATCTATCAATTTTTCCCCAAGAAAAAAAAATTTTTTTGCTATTAAACACAATAATGAACGTAGAGCAATATCAATTTGTATCATGAGAATTAAAGCATTGTTTAGCATACTATAATATAAGTGGTGTTTGGGGTTTTCTGCATTTTCCTTTTTTGATCTATTGTTTATCTTAACTGTTTGGGCTATGTCATTCCTTACATTTAACAAAACAAAATAGCAAGCGAAACTTTCCTTGTCTAACAGAAGGGTCAGAAAAGTATGTATGGATAGTACAAACAGAAAGAATCAAAGTGGTAAGAATGCATTCAGAAGAAGAAACATTTCTTACTTTTTTATGTATTGCAAGCTGGCTTTGTCAAAATAGTAGAAAATGTTTGAAAAAAACTGAGATATAGACTACAGCTCAGAATACAGGAAACAATTATTATAACATTTTTGTATACTCCAATTTACCTGTTATGATTCTGAAATCTGATGGCAAATGCAAGGACATAAAAACAAAAGACTATATTGGTGTTTCCACTTGGTTAAAGAAATACTCCTTATTGTGCTACTACATCTGGTTTGAAAAGTTTAAAAGTATATTTTCATATTGAATGTAAATATTAACTGCTATTTTCTACTGAACAATTCACTTTATAAAATGCTATTTTTAAATTTTAGAGGACAAGAGCACTTAAAAAAAAAGGCATATGTATTCCAAAGGCTATCTTTCGTAAGCACTTTCTTTGAGAACATCAGCCTTGTACAGAATAGAAAAAGTTACTGCTTTAATTTCCTTCTCCGTGATTTAAATAATTGGCATTCGCCACAAGAGGTTCATGAGTGAAGTTTCTTACCAAGCCATATGGAGTTATGAAAAATTCCGTCCTTGAATCCCCATCCTTGAGCCTCTTCCCATAGCAAGAGAAATAAGTAAATTAAGATGATCATATCGTTAGTTGTAGCGAAGTAACAGCCTGTTAGGGGCTGCTTACAATAAATTCTCAGAGCAGCAGCTGAAATATGACTGAAACATCTGGTTTCCACATCTTTTAAATAGTTTTTTTCAACTGTGAGGTCAGCAACTACTCTCCAATGGCATTTTCCACTATAGAGTTACACAATTATCTCAGTGTCTGAAGCAAATCCTCTGACTCATTTGCATTGGCAACCAAAACTAAGGAGATAGAATGATTATCTATGTTTTAAAATTAACTTACTAAGAACGGAGTTCATTTATTGTCAGCCACAAACACTTTTCTGTTAGAAAGTTTGCGTAACTTGATGAAGATTTAGCCGTGACTAAAAGTCAAGCTTCAGTAGGAATTTCAAGATAAATCCTAAATGTCTTATTTGCATGTCAATTATGGGATATGGGATTAAACACTAATCTTTTATTGGTAATGTTGAACTGGCTTTTCCTAAACATTGTCAAGCCTGTATAAAAAATTTAAAACAAAAGTGTGCACAGTTTGGCGAATCCTAATTTTTCTCCAATGATTTATGACTTCCTTATTCTCTGTCTGCTTTTCGTCTGGGGTGGGGTCTGTTGCAGTCTTTGGTTGTTATATTCAGCAGTGAAATAAATGCATCAGCTCCCAGAAAAGTAGTTCAATTACAGTGTCCGGACGTTCCAGCAGTTTTGGGATGTCCTATTATAACACAGTTTTCCCAGGCCATAAATTCTTGAAGGAGAAAAGTGGGTAGACTAATAAAGTTAACAAAAATATGTCCCTAGCTTCCCTAGATCATTCTAATGAAGAAGATGATCAAGGTAATAGTTAATAATTATTACAGAAAAGTCATCATGCCTTCAAATATCCCAAACTTTCCTCCTCTTTTGTGTAAAGTCCTTGAGTAACATATCTGATAATATTCCCACTACCACTGATGCTAATGGCATTTCCTCTTGTTCGTTGATAGCCATTTATTGGCAACTTTTGATTTTTTTTAAAAAAAGATTAGTCATGTTTTGTTACTTAGATTCTCTACTTTTGGTCTCAAATTGCTTCCCATCCACTCCTATTATAGCATTCATTTCTCCCATGCTTTCTTAGTCCCTCCAATGATATTGGAGTTTTTTGAAAAAGCCAACTTATTAGACATGCTCTAGTCTGAAGTTAGTTTTGAATCCCTTAGATGTCTTTGCATTGAACATCTCAGGAATGTTCTGATCTCATCTCTTTTTAAAAGAGCAGTTATGGGGATGTAGGCTGAGAGAACGGAATTTATTGGATGCTCAGTGGATTATGCATAAAGTTACTAGTGTTCAGAAATCTTTATTTTGGACCGATAGCACATGAAAGATGAAGGAATTGTATCCAAGTTCACAGATATGATTAGTGAATTTAAGTTTGGTGCAAAAGAGAAAGGTATAGTCTAGACTAGGTGGTGTGACTATGAAGAAGATAGGCATGGTTAGTGAAAGCAAGATTCATAGGCAGTTGGAAGGAACAAACCATGATGTTTCTTTGGAAAGTATAATTTTTGAGTATTTTAAGTCTGTGGTTTAGGAAGTAAATATAACTTTACTTGTGCAATGCTACAGCAAAACTTTCTTAAAGCTTTTCCAGTTCTTTCCTTGTCACATCCTCCAGCTGTGCCCTTTCTGCATCTCTCTCAAGCTCCTAATTTCCCCTTAGTTCTAATTTGTCAAAAATTACTCTCAGGAAAGTGTTTGCAATTAATCTTTACTTAGGCCAGATAAGTAAGAACAGATACCCTTCTGTGTTCATTTGCATTTTAATGAAGCTCCAAGTAGAGCTGAATGTGAATGCTCCACTTGTTTTAACACAAAAATTTAATGAGTTGCTTTGATGAATTAACCCAATCTGGGGTGAGGATTTCTTTCTCCCCTTTCCCAACTTTCATGCAGAATATAAATATTTCCCCTTACCTCAGCATAGTGTCTGAAAAATCTCATCCTCCCTATCATTAAGGAATTAGAGAATAATGCCTAACGATGTGAGTTCTGATTTTGAGGGGTATTCAATTCTATTATGAAAGGAAAGGGGAAATGGGTTTTCATATAGAAAGGATGCAGAGGGTAATCCTGAGGACAAGAGGGAGAAGACAAGAGAGAGTAGCTAAGGAAATGTTACCTATGAACTTATCTTGGAAGTGGTCTAAGAAGCACCCTCTGCCCAGCCTCCAGCACACACCACTCAGGATAAGCCTCGTGAGGAGCTGAGAGAAGATACACTGATGGGAGTTCGTTTCAAGGGCTTGGAAGACTTTACCAGTCAAGTATTCTGCATTTGCAGAGGAATGCCCTCCCCTCCCACAACTTCTGGGTCAAGATGTGCAGTGGCTCCTTCACACATTCACCACTAACTGAAAACCCAGCAAGGCTGCTTTTTGTAGAGGAGTTCCTCTTTTGGTTGCTTTTCGAGAATGTTCCAATGTTGATAGGCCTAAGCAGCTATTAGATAGCTAAAGGCATGGTAGGGAGAACTCCATATCTGAATTGGGATAGGGCTTCACTGAACAAGCTTAAGCTCTCTTAACCTGCTGTGGTAGTTAATGATGTCAATATTACATGAAGTTAACTGAAAAAATGAGACATTAGCCAGGGTGGCGGTGCGTGCCTGCAGTCCCAGCTCTTCAGGAGGCTGAGGCAGGAGGATCACTTGAGCCCAGGGGTTTGTGGCTGCAGTGAAGTATGAACGCATGACTACACTATAGCCTGGGCAACAGAACAATACGATGTCTCAAAAAAAAAAAGAAAGAGAGAGACACTACAGTAGGATTTGAAACATATATCAGCAGTTGAGAGGAAATATTTTATATCCTTTTGACATGCTGAGTCTCAGCTGACAGGGAAAAGGAAAGGAGAAGTGTCAGTGAATATAGACAGGGGAAAAAGAAAGAGAGAGAAGGAAAACAGAGTCTAAGAGAACATGTCTAATTATACTTAAGACTGGATTTGAATGGCAAGATGTGCAAAAATGCAATTCTTTGACACACTGTATGAAAAATAAATTATAAATTATATCCTTTATTGATTATATGTTGCAATCTTGGAAAGAGAAGGAAAAATGCAAGATGAGGTAAGAAAAGGGTAGAGCAAGCCCAGTGAGTTACAAAATGTGTCAATATGGGACATTTTTAACACTGCCAATAAGGACATAAACTTGCAATTCTGGAATACCCCACCCACCCCTAGATCTCCACATGGACTAAGGATGGAATTAAAGGCAACAAATGAAGAAAAACCCATTCCCCTTGAGTATGATTTAAAACGATCGGAGAGAAATTCTTATGTGTGACATAGAACAAGCTTAAAGAATTGAAATATGTGGCATTGTGCTCATTCATTCAATAATGAGTGCAAACTTTTACAGGGTGAGTGAGCAGGATGGAGCCTAACTAGAACAATGGGAAATCTTTGGAAAAGTGAAAGATTTAATTATTTTATATCAAAAAGCTTTGAGACAGTGAATATAAGCCTATGTACAACACTGAATGGAATAATGTGCTTTCAAGTTTATGGGTAAGCAGATGTCAGAAAGAGATCCAAAACTGATGTTGTACTTCCAATACTTATGTGGTGTGATAGTTGTCAGTAGTCTTCACCAAATATTTCCAGCTCTCTACCTTCTAGCAAACATGATAGCATTGTACTTTTGTCCATCTGTGGTTTGATGGAACCATGTGATTATTTTTGGCTAATGAGACGTGAGCAAAAATTATGTATGTCATCTTAGAGGTGATAATTTGATTGCTAATTCTCCAGAACTCTTTCCTTCTGGCATGGAGGGAAATATTTGTGATAGCAGCTATTCTTTCACCCTGATACCTAATTGATCCCTGGATTTTATATAACATGAATGAACTATATACCTTTCTTATTTTAAGTTATTGAGATTTTGGGGTCACGTATTACTGCTAGCATAACAATCTATTCTCTGATTTATAGGAAAAACCGAGCTAATATAGATATTAAAACAAGGGGTAGCTGGGCACCGTGGCTCACGCCTGTAATCCCAGCACTTTGGGAGGTTGAGGCGGGCAGATCACAAGGTCAGGAGTGGCCAGATCAGCCTGGCCAACATGATGAAACCCTGTCTCTACTAAAAATACAATAATTAGTTGGGCATGTTGGTGCATGCCTATAATTCTAGCTACTCAGGAGGCTGAGGTAGGAGAACTACTCGAACCCAGGAGGCAGAAGTTGCAATGAGCTGAGATCGTGCCACCGCCTTCGGCTTGGGTGACAGAGTGAGACTCCATCTCAAAAAAAGAAAAAAAGGGTGAGTTCAAAAGGTTAGCAGTCTAAGGACATTCAGGTGCAAAAATTAAGACAAAAAGGGGAAATATGAAGAGGAGGAAATAAGAACGAGGAAAAGAAGACAGTGATTAATGGATTTAATATTCTTCCTCTGCTCACTCCTCAAACTCCTAATAACACACAGCTTCTCAATCTATGATTTGCCCCTCCAAATTTATTGACAAGTACACCCCCATATGCATTTATTCCAATCAGACTGCTTCCTATACCTCTAAGTCTTGAAAATATATCTTCTTTCCCTGCCTCTTGTCTTCTCTTACTACTCAGAGAATCACAGAACTCAGCGTTAGAAACCAAGATATCAGCTGGCTCAAATTCTACCTGTTGTGAATCACTGCTATGCTGCCCTTATTTATCTATTATTTGAGAAGTGAGGTCTTGCTACGTTACCCAGGTTGACCTCAAATTTCTGCGCTCAAGTGATTCTCCTGCCCCAGCCTCCTGAGTAGCTGGAACTACAGGTGCTCACCATAACTCCCTCATAACTTGAAATCCTTAAACTTTGGCTCATTTTTGTTACTGAGGCCCACAGAGTCTTACTTACATTTGCTTTCAGGAAAAATTACTATGATCTATGAAACCCAGAACAAAGAATCAAGCACATATATTTGAAAACAAATTGAAAATATGCTTACCTAAAATTTGCCTTTTAAATATTTTTACAAGATAGGCTCTGAAACATTACAGTTAGAGTGGTCCTATGTGATAAAGAAAAGATACATCTTGAGCCTAGAAGTTCGAGGTTAGTCTGGGCAACATATTGAGACCCTGTCTTTACAAAAAAAAAAATTGTTAAATTAGCTGGGCATGGCAGTGTGTGCCTGCAGTCCTAACTATTTGGGAGGCTGAGGCAGGAAGATTGCTTGAGCTTGGGATGTCAAGCCACAGTGAGCTATGATGGCGCCATGGCACTACAGCATGGACAACAGAGTAAGACAGCAAGACCTTGTCTCTGTCTCTCAAACACAAATGAAAAAATTAAAAACAACAAAAAAGAAAAATATGTGTGTAAATATATGTAAAGGGAAAGTCCAGAAAGATATATACACAAATGTCAAGTATCTCTGCATGGTGGAGTTATGCTTTCATGGTTGGGTACTTTCTAATGTCTTGGGTTTTTTTGTATTTTATGAATTTTTGTCTGATATATATCATTTGTGTAATGAACACACATAATTTGTGTAATGAATAAGAAAAGTAATTCATATACATATATTTATTTTATATTTTATTTTATTTCTGTGATATATATACATATGTTTAAATATATACATATATTTAAAGGTATGTATACATATATTTGAGACATGTATACATATATTTAAAGGTATGTATACATATATTTGAGACATATATACATATATTTAAAGGCATTGACCTAACTGACACAGCCATGAGACTGTTAAAGAATATTTATTTATTTGTTTGTTTGTTTATTTTTATTTGAGATGGAGTCTTCCTTGGTCACCCAGGGTGGAGTGCAGTGGCATGATCTCAGCTCACTGCAACCTCCACCCCCTGGGTTCAAGCAATTCTCCTGCCTCAGCCTTCTGAGTGGCTGGGATTATAGGCACCTGCCATCATGCCTGGCTAATTTTTGTATTTTTAGTAGAGACGGGGTTTCACCATCTTGGCCAGGCTGGTCTCGAATTCCTGACCTCAGGTGATCTGCCCGTCTCAGCCTCCCAAAGTGCTGGGATTACAGGCATGAGCTACCACGCCTGGCCTAAGATGGTAAATCTAATTTTTGAGAAGAAACTTTTCCTTTCCATCATGTAGGTGGAAGCTACAGTGAGCCAAGATTATGCCACTGCACTCCAGCATGGGTGACAGAGTGAGATTCTGTCTAAAAAAAAAAAAAAAGAAAAAACACTGTGAGGACAGGAGTATTAAAATTTACAAGTTCCTAAGAAACTGGAGTATTGTGTTTTTAACTAGATTAAGTGGTAAGAGGATCAACTGTCTTTCCATTGAAAAACAGATTAGTCATTATTGGATGAAAGCCAAGTAATAATTCATAGATTTGTACTAGTTTACACGGCACAGAACGTTACTTTTTTAATTTTTTTTAATTTAAATTTAAATTTTTTGAAACACGGTCTCATTCTGTCATCGAAGCTAGGGTGTGATCACTGCAGTCTCAACCTCCCCAGGCTCATTTTTGTATTTTCTGTGGTGATGGAGTTTTGTCATGTTGGCCAGGCTGGTCTCCAACTCTTGACCTCAAGTGATCCACCCTCATCTGCCTCCCAAAGTGCTGAGATTACAGATGTGAGCCACTTTGCCCAGCCAACTTTTGGATAATGCCAGTGTACTTAAGGTCTATACCTTAGCCTCCAAATAGATATTTAACCTTTTGGAAATGTTTACTGAGGCCATTGTTTGTGTTGAGCATTATGCTGTATACAGTAGGTGGATATAAAGATTAATAAAATATCATCTTAAGGAGTTCACACTTTCCTGTTTGGAATATTCTCAGGTTGATCTGATTATTCACTTGGAAGTTTTGGAAAGGGGTTTCGTTAAATGTAATGCTATGCCCGCTGTCATTCCACATCTTCTGGCATAGTGAAGGAAAAATCTACCAGGAAAATTTTTGGTCTTAGCATTTTTGGTACTGATAACGCTGGCAAGAGTAGCTGCCACCAGGGCTAGTGGCTTTGTCCATCAAGTATTAGATATAGTTAGGAAAGCTGAGTGCATCCTTCTTCAAAGAAATAATTTATGTCATCGGAGACAGCCTGCCTTTAAAGACAACTTCCTTTCTGCCTAGATGTCCTGCTCAATTGCTATGGGCAAGATCTTTGCATCTTCTTCCACTCATCGTTCCTTTTTACAGTACAACAGGTAGGACTAAGGGAAGGAGAGGAATCAAGCACATCTCCTAGATCTTTCACCTCTGTTACCAAGAAACCCTAGTGACAGAAATCCCAGGTTTCCATCTTGATTTCTCTCACCAATCTCATCTAATCCACTTCCATGTCCTATGGTCCCTACCTTCAAAGACAAATGGTGGCAGAGATTGTTGGATGATTACCACAGGTTCCCTTTTTACTGGGCATAGTCACAGGCTCTAGTTCCCTGCCTCCTTTGCCATTTTGTGCAGTCAAGTGGCTAGATTCTTCATGTGAGTTAACATGAAGTATAACACTTTCAGTCCAGGCCCGTGAAACGGTTGCTTATTTGCAATCTGATGACTGAATGAGGACTTTTGAGACCTTGAGGAGAATGAAACCAAAAGACAGAAAAGCCTCATTTTCTGTGTGACCAGGTAGAGGGGATCACACCAGTCAGGAACACCAAACAAAATTCTACTTGGCTAAGCTACTGGGATTGAGATTTACTTGTTACCCTAACTAAACAATACCACTGATTGATCTGCCTCTTTCCATCTCTGTGCTACCACCCCAGTCCGTGACACCATGATATCTTCCTTAGACTGTTATAATAGCTTCTTATCTCCTTCCTTTCTCTCTTGCTACCTAGAAGTCATTCTCTGTAAAGCAACCTGGATGCTGTATTAAAAGCAGAAATCAGACCTAGTAACTCCCCTGCTTAAAAACCCCTCAAGTTTTCCTGTAGCACCAAAAATAACATCAATTTCTTGATCCTGGCTTCCAAGCTCCCTGCCATTTCCCATGCTCTAGGTCTTGTCCACTTCTTAAACTTCACCCATCCTGTCCTAATTGAACATGCCAAGCTTGTTCCCACTGTAGGGATTTTGCTATCAGTGTTTCCTTTTTCTGTGTTAATCTTTCCTTCATCTTCTTTATTTCACTCAATGTCAGTTTAATTACTACCTCCTCACTGAGGCCCTTGTTGCCCAATCTAAAGTAGCATTCAGTCACTTTTATTTTAGGACCCTATTTCCCTTCCTTCCTTCCTTCCTTCCTTCCTTCCTTCCTTCCTTCCTCCCTCCCTCCCTCCCTCCCACCCTCCCTCCCTCCCTCTCTCTTTCTTTTTCTTTCTTCTCATTCTGTCACCCAAGCTGGAGTGCAGTGGTACGATCTTGGCTCACTGTAAGCTCTGCATCCAGGATGCAAATGATCCTCTTATCTCAGCCTCCCAAATAGCTGAGACTACAGGCATGTACCACCATACCTGGCTAATTAGGACCTTATTTTCTTAAATGTCAGGTTTTTTGAGGTATAATTTACGTCTCGTAAGAGTTATCCTTTACAAGGTGTACCATTCTATGAATTCCGAAAAACACATTCAGTTGTGTAACTGTCACCATCACAATGAGAATGTAGAGTATTTCCGTTATCCCCAAAATTTCCCTCAATATCACCCTACTTTAAATCTCTGCATTGAATTTATCACCATCTAATATTCTTACTTTATGTCTTCATTTATCTTTTCATTTGTTTGTTTAATTGCCTGTCATCTTCTACTAAAATTTATGTCTGTTAAAACAGATCTTGTTTCCTCGTTCACCTCTGAATCCACTGGTATGCTGTAGAGTCTCAACAAATATTTGTTGAAGGGAAGAAGAGAGAAAGGAAAGAAAGTGAGAAGGAAGAAAGGCAGGGAGGGAAGGTAGGGTCTCTATGACTTCACATGTCCAATGGGGATGTGTAATATAACCTTTTTTAGAGTGCTTTTGAGGACCGTAGGAGATGTTGACTATACAAGCCCCTAGCATCATGGCTGGCATTCAACAGTCTACAGTTCATGTAGTTACTATTGCCTTTGAAGTTGGTTTATCAGTCTTCTTTGGCCAGCTTGATGTTTTCAGTAAGACTGGTCTTGTTCTTCCTTTTGCTGTTTTGTTCCATCATGCTGCCTTCCACTGGTCCAGGGCTTTTTTCTCACTAGTGAAACAACTTTTCAAATCATGTAAGTCACTGACCTCTCTCAGCAGCCTCCATAGTAGCAGGAGAGAGAAGATTTCAGCTTCCTTCTTGCTCTGGCCAATAATTACATGAATTTTTTTCACAAGACTCACAGTCCTATACTAACTAGTGAGATAAGGGATTCTCTGTTGTCTCCTGTCTTTACAGCAGACAAGCTCATTGATATGGTTTGGCTGTGTCCCCACACAAATCTCATCTTGAATTATAGTTCACATAATCCCCATGTGTTGTGAGAGGTAATTGAATCATGGGGGCAGTTACGCCCCATGCTGGTGTTCTCATGATAGTAAGTGAGTTCTCACGAGATATGGTGGTTTTACAAGGGGCACCCATTCTCCTTCCCTCGGCACTAATTTCTCTCACCTGCTGCCATGTAAGACGTGCCTGTTTTGACTTTCGTCTTGATTATAAGTTTCCTGAGGCCTCCCTAGCCATGGAAAACGGTGAGTCAATTAAACTTCTTTTCTTTATAAATTACCCAGTCTTGGATATGTCTTCCTAGCAGCATGAGAATGGGCTAATACACTCATTCTGCAGTGAGATTCCTGAATTCTCTCAAGGATTTACTGCTCTTTTTGAGCCCCCTTTAGGGTGCAACCTTGCCCTGAACCTCATAGGAGTTAGCATCCTTCATGTCCACCCCGATATCCTTTCCAGAGAGGCCTTTGCCCATAGCCGATGCTCACTTAGCTTCAGGTTACAGTTTTCAGATTTCCTGTGGCATCAAGTGAAAGCGCTCTGTCACCATTCTCTACCCCTATCTCAAGGGGACTTCTGAATGTCTGCATGTATGGGGGACCTTTGTTTTCATTCTTCTTAGCCAATTTAGCATACTGTGTAGCAATGTAAAGAATGAGAAGGAAGGGGCCAGATGTGGTGGCTCACACCTGTAATCCCAGCACTTTGGGAGGCCGAGGCAGTTGGATCACGAGGTCAGAAGATCAAGACCATCCTGGCTAACATGGTGAAACCCCATCTCTACTAAAAATACAAAAAACTAGCCAGGTGTGGTGGCAAGCACCTGTAATCCTAGCTACTTGGGAGGTTGAGGCAGGAGAATTGCTTGAACTCGGGAGGTGGAGGTTGCAGTGAGCCAAGATCATGCCATTGCAATCCAACCTGGACAACAAGAGCAAAACTCAATCTCAAAAAAAAAAAAAAAAAAAAAAGAATGAGAGGGAAGAATTCCAGTACTCATGGGGGGGCATTTATTTAATCAGTATCATTTGAGTATTTTAAATGACAATGTAGTTACTGAGTAACTAAAATTAAATTAATCTAGAAATATAAAAAAAGCTGAAACTGATTTGATCTGTTATCTAATTTGAGACCTGGGACAGAGTTTCATGAGCCTCTTTCTGATATCCTCATCTTGCAGACATAAAAATGGATGCCCACAGAAATTAAACTGGCTAGTCAAAGTCATATTTGTCAGAATCTGGACTAAGACCCAGGTCTGCTAACTCCTGTTCACAAATTGTTACTAAAGTCAACATGCTATCTCCTGGAGAGGGAAAATGGGGTGAAGGCCCAAATGAAAGCCTTTATGGCTATTTAATACACTGTTACTGCACAGCCAAAGCTCAGAAATATTGATAGCCTAAGACTCAACTGGGGAGGCTGGCACATAAAACACTGCTGTGGCACCCTTGCAAAGGAAAATGATATTGCATATGTTAGGATAAAACAGTAGCTAATAGTGATAAATGCATTCCTTAAACAAAAAATTATCTTAAACTGTGTTACAAGTGTCTTGATAAGATAGTCTTGCTAGGGCCAAAATGTTCCAAGTGAAGGGAAACACATTTATAGAAGTTCAGAAATGGAAACAGATGACTCCTTTGGAGAACAGCAAGTTCTTCAGTATAGCTGGGGAAAAGGGGTATGGTAGGAAATGGAGAGAAGAGGTAGGAGATGAGGCCTGAAGCACCAGCCAAGTCTTCTTTGCAAAACTGAGTTTGAATTTTATCCTGAAGGCTAGGGACAACTTGTAAAGGCCAAGAAACTTTCTAAAACATGTTTATTTCCTTACTTAAGCCTCAAGACTCTTCAGAAGTCCTCTCATTCATGAACTTGTTTGATACCTTGGACAGCTAATTGTGTTTTATTTATTTAAGAGCTATTTTGAAAAATTCCAAAGAGAAACAGAATTAGCTGGGCACAGGAAAATATATAAGCAGGAAAGTACTTCAACTAAAGGTGGGAGTGGCTCTAGGATTGCTCTAAAGACACAGCAATGGATGTAAGGAGTATGTGGGGTCTCTCTAGCAATCATTAGTGTGATGGGGGAAGCATCCAGAATGGTTAGTTGGGTCAGTCCTGTCCTGGCAAGTGGAAGAGAGCAGAACTGTTCCCTCCTTGTGGGAGGACTGAGGGTGAGTACTGCAATCAGAGGAAGGGCAGTATCCTGGAGGACTATTTTACCCTCAGAAGGGAAGAGAAACTGATATCCAGTAGATGAGCTATTGTCACATCCCAAGAGGGCAGCAGACTCTATTCCTTCATAGTAACTGGTGCAGACTCTGTTGAACAAAGCAGAATTATCAGATTCCAAAGACACATATGAACTGAAAACCAAACATCATCAACCATTTAAGGAAAAGCAAAATCATGAAAGAGAAGCACCAAAATCAACGGACAGAACTAACACAGAAGGTAGATGAATTTATATATCAAAAGGTAAGAGTACATTGCAACCATGAAACAAAAACAGAATATTCTGAAAGAAAACCAATGAATGATGATGGCAGTATAATCATTGAAATAAAAATTCAACAGGTGACCTGAAGAGCAGAATGGACACAATTGAAAACTGAATACAAAGTGGGAAATTAAAAAGAAGAATAATCCCAGCACATAATTCAAGAGGACAGAAAGATGATGAGTAGGAATAGTACCAGCTCCTCGTTGTATGTCTGGTAGAATTTGGCTGTGAACCCATCTGGACCTGGACTTTTTTTGGTTGGCAGGCTATTAATTGCTGCCTCAACTTCAGACCTTGTTATTGGTCTATTCAGGGTTTCAACTTCTTCCTGGCTTAGTCTTGAGAGTATGCAAGTGTCCAGGAATTTATCCATTTCTTCCAGATTTACTGGTTTATGTGCATAGAGCTGTTTGTAGTAATCTCTGATGGTAGTTTGTATTTCTGAGGAATTGGTGGTGCTCTCCCCTTTACTGTTTTTTATTGCATCTATTTGATTCTTCTCTCTTTTCTTTTTCATTAGTCTGGCTAATGGTCTATTTTGTTCATCTTTTCTCTCTCCCTCTTTTTCTTCCTCTTTCTTTCTCTCGTACATTCTTTTTTTTTCTTTCTTTCACTCTCACTTTCTTTCCTCTCTTTTCCTTTCTTTCAAAAAATTTAAAAAAAAAAAAAAAACTAGCCCCTGGATTTATTGATTTTTTTGAAGATTTTTTGTGTGTATGTCTCTTTCTCCTTCAGTTCTGCTTTGATCTTAGTTATTTCTTATATTCTGCTTGCTTTTGAAATTTTTTGATCTTGCTCTTTCAATTTTGACAATAGGGTGTCAATTTTAGATCTTTCCTTGTTTTTCATGTGGGAATTTATTGCTATAAATTTCCCTCTAGATACTGTTTTAAATATGCAGAAATTTACCATAATATGACTTAAGCATATGTAATTTTCACCAATCCACACTGAAAATAGGTGAGCCATTTTAGTCTTCACACTCACGTTTTTCTTTTACTAAGAAATTACAGTTATTTAATTATTTTACTCTTTGGTGTCTTCATTTTGTTGCTGATTTGGACATATGCTATTGTATTATTGGCATATTAGGTCTATTTTTTTTTCCTTTTCCTGTAAAATTTCTAGCTCTGTTTGTTTTTTCTGTGCTGTGATATATTTCTGAACTTAGACTTTTAGACCAATAAGATCATTTTAAACAAAAAATATTTTCCTGAAATCATTTATCCATTTCTTTGTCTTAATAAGATAAATTTGCTTCCAGACTCTCATAGTTTTATATTTATTTATTTTTAATTGGGCAAATAAAAATTTTATATATTTATTGTATACAGCATGATGTTTTGATATACACTGCAGATTGGCTAAATCAAGCTAATTAACATATTCATTACCTCACATACTTTTTCGTGTGTGAAGAGAATGCTTAAAATTTTCATGTGTGCAATGTATTGTTATCCAATATAGTCATTATACTTTACAATAAAAGTCTTGAACTTAATCCTTCTTACTAAAATTTTGTATCTTTTGACCAACATCTCCCCAATCTTACAACTCCTCCCCTTCCCCACACCCTGGTAACCATCATTCTACTCTGAACGTGTATGAGTTCAACTTTTCTGAATTTCACATGTAAGTGAGATTGTGCAATATACGTCTTTCAATGTCTTATTTACTTATTTTATTTAACCTAATGTCCTCTAGGTTTACCATTTGTGCCACAAATGACAAGATTTTTTTCTTTTATGACTTAATAGTATTCCCTTGTGTTTATATACCACAACTTCTTTGTTCATTCATCTATTGATGGGCATTTAGGTTGGTTCCATATCCTGGTTATTGTGAATAATGTGTAAATGAACATGGGAATGCAGATATCTGTTTGAAATGCTGGTTTCATATACTTTGTATATATATCTAGAAATAGGGTTATTGAATCACGTTAATAGTTATATTTTTAATTTTTTGAGGAATCGCCATATTGTTTTTCAAAATGGCTATAATAATTTGTATTACTATTAGCAGTGTGCAAGAGTTACCTTTTCCCTACATCTGTGTAAACTAGGTTATCTGTTGTCTTTTTATTAATAGCCATTTTAACTGGTAATATCTCATTGTTTTTTGATTTGCATTTCCCTTATGATTAGTGATACTGCTCATGGGTTTACATACCTGTGGACATCTGTATGTTTTCTTTGAGAAGTATCTATTCAAGTTATTTGCCCTTAATATAAGGTTATTTGTTTTCTTGCTACTAGGTCATTTGATTTCCTTATATATTTTGGTATCAGATGTATGGTTTTGAGGTATTTTCTCCCATTCCATAGGTTGTCTTTTCACTCTATTGTTTCATTTTCTGTACAGAATATTTTTTAGCTGAATGTAATCTCCTTTGTTTATTTTTTCTATGGTTGTCTATGCTTTTGGGGTCCAAAAGAGTATTGCCCAGACCAATGTCATAGGGCTTTCTTTCTATTTTTTCTAGTGTTTGTACAGTTTCAAGGCTTAGAGTCCAGTACTTAATCCATTTTGAGTTAATTTTTGTATGTGCTGTAAGATGAGGGTCAAATTTCATTTTTCTGCATGTGCAAATCAGTTTGTCAACATTAATTATGCTTTTTTGATTAATATAGCTTTGTATCATATTCTGAAATCAGGTAGAATGATGCCTTAATTTTCATTCTTGTTCTTTCTGCTCAGTTCCTTTGGCTATTAGGAGTCTTTTTCTTTCCATATGAATTTGACTATTATTTCATTTTCTATGAAAAATGTCATTTGACATTTGATAGGGATTGCATTGAATCTGTAGATCACTTTGAGTAGTATGGATTTTTTAACAATATTAATTATTTCAATCCCTGAACATAAGATATCTTTCCATTTATTTTCATCTTCTTCAATTACATTTATCAGTAGTTTATAGTTTGTCATGTATAATCTCCTTGGTTAAATGTATTCCTAAGTATTTTATTGTTGCTATTGTAAATGGGATTGCTTTCTTAATTATTTTTAAGATAGTGCATTGTTAGTATATAGAAATACTACTGATTTTTGTATGTTGACCTTGTAATATACAACTTTAATGAATTTGTTTTTCAGTTCCAACAGTTTTTTTGGTGAAGCCTTTAGAGTTTTCTATATGTAAAATCATATCTTCTGCAGACAAGTTAGCTTATTTCTTTCCTATTTAAATATCTTGTTTTTTTCCCTCTACCTAATTTCTCTGTCTAGAACTCCATATACTGTGTTGAATAGAATAGATGAAAGTGGGCATCTATGTTTTTTTCTGATCTTAGAGAGAAAGCTTTCAACTTTTCAACATTGAGCATGATGTTAGCTATAGGTGTGTCATATATGGCCGTTATTGTGTTGAGCTTCATTCGTACTATTTTGCTGAGAATTTTTATAATAAATGAAATTGAATTTTGTCAAATGCCATCTGTGTCCCTGAAAAAAACATGATCTCTTTCTTTATTTTATATCTGCATAGTATTCCATGGTGTATATGTACTACATTTTCTTTATCCAGTTTATCACTGTTAAACTTTTAGGTTGATTTCATGTATTTGCTATTGTGAATAGTGCTGCAACAAACATATGTGTACATGTGTCTTTATAATAGAATGATTTATATTCCTTTGGGTATATACACAGTAATGGGATTGCCAAGTTGAATGGTATTTCTGTCTTTAGGTCTTTAAGGAATTGCCACACTGTCTTCCACAATGGTTGAACTAATTTACACTACCACCAACAGTATATAAGCATTCCCTTTTCTCCACAACCTAGCCATCATTTGTTATTTTTTGACTTATTATTAATATTCTGACTGGTGTTAGATAGTATCTTACTGTGGTTTTGATTTGCATTGCTGTGATGATCAGCGATGTTGAGCTTTGTTTTAAAATATGATTGTTGGCTGCATGTATGTCTTCTTTAGAAAAGTGTTCATGTCCTTTGTCTAATTATTATTATTTTTCTTGTAAATTTGATTATTTAGATGCTGGAGATTAGACCTTTGTCAGATGCATAGTTTGCAAAAATTTTCTCTCATTTTGTAGGTTTCCTGTTTACTCTGCTAATAGGTATTTTTGTTTCTTTGTTTTGTTTTTTTTTGCTGTGCAGAAGAAGTTTTTTTTAGTTTAATTAGATCCCGTTTGTCAATTTTTGCTTTTCTTGCAAACATTTTGGTGTCTTCATTATGAAGTCTGTTTATGCCTTTTCTGGGCTTATTAAGATGATCTTCTTGTTTAGGTTCTATATTCTGGTAATGTAGGGTGTCACATTTATACATTTCTGTATCCTTGATTCCTAGGGATAAATCCTGTGTCATCATGGTGACTAATTATTTTATTGTGCTCTTAAATCCCAGGGATAAATCATATGTCATCGTGTTGAATGATTATTTGATTGTGCTCTTGAATTTGGTATGCTCTTGGACTAGTTTTGTGGAGGATTTTTGAATCTATGTTAATCTGGGACACAGGCCTATACTTTTCTTTTCCTGTTGCATTCTTTTCTGTATTCTTTTCCTGTTGTATTTGGTATCAGGTAATGCTAGCCTCACAAAATAAGTGTGAAAATACTTCTACTCACTCTTGTGAAGAATTTGAAAACGATTGGTATTACTTTTTCTTTAAATATTTGATACAAGTTAGTAGTAAAGTATCAGCTCTTCAATGTTTTCTTTTTTAAATGGGAGAGTTTTTATCCTTGATTCAACCTCTTTAGTTGTTATTGGTCTGTTCAGGTATTCTGTTTCTTCATGATTCCATTTTGGTAGGTTGCATGCTTCTACAAAAATTTCTGCTTCTTCTAGGTTATCCAATTCATTGGGGCATAATTGTTCATAATGGGTTTTTTAATGATTCTGTGTATTTCTGTGGTATTAACTGTAAAGTCTCTTTCTCTATTCTTGGTTATATTTATTTGAGTGTTCTATTATTTTTCTTAGTCTAGCTAAAGATTTGTCAATTTTATCTTTTAAAAATTACTCATAGCTTTATTGATTAATTTAATTGTTATTCTAGTCCCTATTTCATTCATTCCTGTACTAATCTTTATTATTTTCTTTCTTCTACTAACTTTCAGCTTAGTTGTTCTTTCTCTAGTTTTTTAAGATGCAACAGCAGGTTGCTATCTTGAGATTTTCTTTTTTTGACATAAGTATTTATTGCTTAAACTTTTTCCCTTAGTACCACTGTTTCTGCATCTCATAGAGTTTGGTATGTTGTGCTTCCATTTCCATTTGTGTCAAGATATTTTTTTAATTTGCTTTTAATTTCTCCTTTGACCCATTAGTTGTACAGGATCATGTTGATTGACTTCCTCATTTGTTAATTTTCTTAAATTTTTTTTAATTTCTGACTTCTAGTTTCATGCTTTTATGGTCAGAAAAGATATTTGAAATGATTTTAATTGTCTGGAATTGCTAAGACTTATTTTGTGGATATTTTTATATCATCTAAGTGTACAATCTTCCGTATGTGCTTAAAAAAGTACGTATTTTTCTGCTGTTAGATGGGATGTTCTGGATAGGTCAGTAAGTTCCATTTGGTCTAAAGTATAGTCCAAGATCAATGTTTCTTTACTGATATTCTGTCTGGATGACCAGTCCATTGTTAAAAGTGGAGTACTGAAATACTCTGCTCTTACAGTATTCTGGTCTACCTGTCCCTTCACATCTATTAATATTTGCATTTTACATTTAGGTGCTCTGATTGTTGGGGAAAATACATACACACACACGCACACACACAAAATATATATATATGTATATATATACACACATACACACATATGTATATTTTGCATATCTTCTCTCTTCTTGATTTCCTTTGTGATTAGATGATTTTCTATAGTGGTATGCTTAAGTTTTTTACTTTTTATCTTTTGTGTATCTACTATATATTATTGCTTGGTGGTTACCTTGAGGCTTACCTAGAACATCTTATTGTTTAATAGGCTGTTTGAGGCTGATATCAACTTAACTTTGATTGCATAAGAAACTCTATGTTTTTACTACACCCCTTCCCTACATTTCATGTTTTTGATGACACAAATTACATCTTTTTATATTATGCATCTCTTAACAGCTTACTGTAGCTAATATTTCCATACTTTTGTCTTTGAACCTTCACACTAAAGGTATTGGTTATTTGCTACCCACCATTATCATAATAGACTATTCTAATTTTGACTATATACTTTTATCAATGAGATTTCTACCTTCATATGTTTTCATGTTTCTAATTATAGTCATTTGCTTTCAACTTGAAGAACTTCCTTTAGGATTTCTTATAAAGTAGATATAGTGGTGATGGCCTCCCTCAGCTTTAGTTTGTCTTGGAAAGCCTTTTTCTCTTTCTGTTTTCAGGACAACATTTTCAAGTAAAGTATTCTTATTTAGAAATTATTTTCTTTTTAGGTCTTTGGATATATTATTCCAGTGTCTCCCAGTCTGTGAGGTTTCTGCTGAGAATCTACTGATAACCTTCTTAAAATGTCCTCATACGTCATATGCTTCTTTCCTCTTGTAGCTTTCAGATTCCTTTTCTTTTCTTTAATTTTTTTGATAGTTAATTATAATATGTCTTGGTGTAGTCTTGTTTAGACTGAATACTACTGGAGACCTTTTGGAGACCTTTGACCTGCTTGGCTAATTATGTCTTTTTTCAGGTTTTGAAAGTTTTCAGCTCTATTTTCTAAAATAATTTATCTCTTTCCCGTCTCAATTTCAAACTTCTATAATTTGAAAATCATCTCTCTTGAGACAGTTCCATAAGTCCTGTATGTTTTTTTCGTTCCTTTTTATTTATTTATTCTCATTTGACTCAATTATTTTCAAATAATTTGCCTTCAAGTTCAGAGAATATTCTCCTTGATCAGGCAGCTATTAATGCTCTCTACTTTTTATTTCATTCATTATATTCCTTAGTTCAAAATTTTCTTTTTAAAAATAATTTTAATCTGTGTGAAATTTCTCAGTTTGTTCCTTTATAATTTTCCTGATTTTTGAATTGTTTTTGTGTTTTATTGAAACTCACTGAATTTCCTTGAACAATTATTTTGATTCTTTTTTTTTTTTGAAACAGAGTTTCACTCTTGTCACCCAGGCTGGAGTGCAGTGGTACAATCTCAGTTCACTGCAACCTCCACCTCTAAGATTCAAGTGATTTTTCTGCTGCAGCCTCCCAGTTAGCTGGTATTTATTATAGGCATGCACTACCATGCCTGGCTAATTTTTGTATTTTTAGTAGAGATTGGGTTTTACCATGTTGGGGAGGCTGGTCTCAAACTCCTTACCTCAGGTGATCCACTCACCTCAGCCTCCCAAAGTGTTCAGATTACAGGCATAATTTATGATGCCTGGCCTATTTTGATTCTTTGTAACATCGTTCTTAGATTTTTATTTCTTTAGTTTCAGCTACTGGGAAATTGTGTTTTTATTGTGGTAATTTATATCCTTGTTTTTTCATCTTTTTTGTTTTTATTGTTGCCTTATGTTAATGTCTGCGCATTTAGTAGAACAGTCACTGTTTTTAGGCTTTTATGGAAGGATTTTGGTGGAGAAAGACCTTCTCAAAGAAGAATCCAAACACACTAGCTGGTGGTGTGCAGCAGTTCTGACACGAGGGCACAGCAGTGTAGTCTTCATTTAGCTCTGTCAGCTGAGTTCAGTGTAGACAACATTGTAAGTATCCTCATTGGCTAATATTATGGATGTTCACAGTGACAGTGAGGACTTTTGGGGTCTTTGGTGATAATGGCTGCTAGATCCTCCTGATCTCTCTTCTTCCCACCAGGAAAAATATGGCTGATGAGATCCATCTTGGCATTGGGTGCAACTTGTGGTCCTTCCTGCAATGGTGGTGGCTCAGGTATCTGATGAGTGGCAACAGAGCTGGGGCCTAAAGCACTGGCACACATGACTCTAGGTTCCAGGGCTATAATATCACCTGTGCCAGGGATACAGGCACTTGTATGTGAAGTATATGAAACAGCTACAAAATTAAGGGTGGGAGCATAAGTATGTGCAAAACTACAGGCATGGATGGAGCCTAGCTTTCTATGATGGCTGAGCTGGTGCCTGAGTCTGGGCATATGCAGAAAGAACTTAGGTCCAGGGCTTGAGTTACATGTCAGCTCACTCTGGAAATGGCAGTGGTATCTGAGGCATCAGTGGGCACAGTGCATCCTTGCAGCTGGGTCTGGAACATGAGTGTGTGTATAGCTGCAGCACCTCTTGAGTTCAGTGTGTGGGTGAAATTTCTAGTAGCTAAGTTGGTGACTAGAGCTCAGGCACAGAAAGGCCTTGTGTACAGGGTTTGGTGTACAAAATAGCTCACTATGGTGATGGCTGTGGTGTCTGAGGTGTGGGCAAGCATAGTGCTGCCACATAGAACAGACATTTGCAGATCATCTGTGGCTCTGGGGTCAGGGACAACTGAAGAGTTGAGAAAGGTGGCAGCTCCAGTCTCAAAATAGTACAATAGTGTGTGCTTCTGGTAGGGGAAGTGTGCAGCTGCATGTCTCTCTCAGATTTTTTAGAGAAAATTGTTCTTGGTTACTTTAATGGCTAAAGATGCCAGTGTCCTCTGTGCAGCAGGATGCTGTGGACTGTGGTAATTCCTGCTACGTGGCAGATATCAATAACGTTTGCTTTTCTTCTTTCGTTATATCCATCATGGCTCTTAGGCATGCCGACCTCATAGCAAAGTTTTCTTGTATGGATAGTCTCTGTGTTTTTTTTCTCCATCGTGTTGCAGCAGATTCTTAAATGGGCCCTTAGCCATCCCAGCTCTTTTGTATTGCGGATAGTTATCTACATTTGTGTTTTGTGTGTGTGAGGGATGAAGTTTTTTTTGTTTGTAGTATCTTCTGCTCTGCCATCTTGGTGATGCCATTTCATAGTGTCTTATTTTTGTGTAATGCATCTGAATCTTCTTAAATACTATATTATTTTGTTATATTTTTGTTTGTACAACTGGTTCTTCAAATTTCTGTATTTTTGACTTTTGTATTCTAATTTTAATGTCTGTTTGTCTCTAGGAGTAGTAGATGCCCTTAAATAGTATGTTATTTTATATATATAACTGCATTGTGTCTCATATTTGGTTATTGTAGTATTCTTATCAGGATCCTTTGTGCTGTGAAAAGCAGAGGAATCTTGACTTTATGGAGTGAAGACTTAAAGAAATTATCAAGATGATCTTCATTTTCTCCTCAGTTAGACTGAACTTTAGACAGTTTTTCCTGAACACAGACTCCTTTCATCTCTTTTCCAAGGTAAGTATTTACTTCAACAAACTCAAATTGTAAATGTTTAGTCTGTCCCTTTTAAAAGAATCTTGCCAGTTTTATAATTTAAGAATGTCTGTGTTAGAAATCTAGGTTGGATACCTTTGAAATGTACCCATCAAGGATGACAGTCCTTTAAGTTTGTGGGACAATAGAATCCTGATTTTAATGGACACCAAATTCACAAACACCAATTGCTTAATAACAGAGAAAAAAAATTGCAAACTTAAGAATAATTACCCTATCCCAATGATCATACTCCCTAGCATTCTCCAGTATGTTCCCAGTAGCTCACCCCAGCACTTATAATCTCTCCTGACTTTTCCTTTAGTAGACTTCGGTTCAGTCTTTCTCTTCTATTGTAGTAGCCTTGATTGAAATCTTCCTTGCTTATTTAAATTCCTGGAGGTTTCTTTTGCCTACTTATGCAACTTTTTACTTAATACACTAGACTCTGATGCTCTTCTTCAAACATGTTCCCAAACCTATCTGTATGATTGGCCAAATTGTTGCCTAGTCACAGGAACCTTACAATCCTTTAAAATCACCAAACTACTAAATGCTTATAAAAAAATTAAACAACATGAAAAACTACCAAGTAAAAAGGGGAGCACCATCTTATAACTCTTTTCCTCCAATCTCATTAGTTCAGTGATTTGCTAGAAACATGCAGACTTTTGTGTTGATTTGTTTTGTTTTGTGAAAATGTAGAATCATGCTAATCCTATTTGTCTCCTTATTTTTATGCACTGATATATCTTAAATATGTTTAAAATTTGAAGTCTTGTAAAATTGATACTTCTGAAGTCATTCCGTGCCACACTCCCACATTAAATGCTGGTCAAAAGCAAAGCACTTATCCAATTAAAATGTTACACACATCGTCATAACATTCTCTGAAAGGAATGCTACCAAAGGTCGACAAAAAAATATAATTCCTTGTTTTATGAACATTCACTTTGAACAGAGTTTTCTCTCAGGGCTTTTAAATTTCAGGTAACTCTAGCAGAAATAGAAAGATTTTATTAAATTACAGATGAACTAGTTGAAAAAATGGGCTGATTTGACACATTGATCATAATGACAGTTGTTCAATATGATAAATAGTCAAAAATGAGTATTTCTTTCTAGTCATTGATTTTCAATTATTATTTTGTGCATCATAAGGATGCATTTGTAACTTTTATGCACCTTGAAGTATTTTAAACCTTTCATCATTTGTGAAAGTAATGGTGGGGGGACTAACGTTTCTTTTTTATGAACTCTGGAAATGTTTGGAAATTTTTATGTTTTTAGTATTTGGAAATAATTTTCTTTAACATGTCACTAAATGTGCATTGAGATTGCACATACTTCCTTCTGTAGCTTCAATCTTGAAAGCAGAAATTGTTTGAAATTGTAATAATTTAATTGTATGTAAGGATAAAAATTATACATAAAATATTACTGAAAACGTCTACATAAGATCAAAATATATATGCAATGGGAAAAGATGAACACATGATTAAAATAAATGAAGTGGACATCATTAACAGAACATGAATCAATTTTAACTTTAGAAAATAGAAAATGTTATTCAAATTGTTTTTAAAATTTAGAAATTTGCATTTAGACAGTCACCTGGAGCTAGAAATAAAAAAAAAAATTCATAAACACAAACAAAACAAGCATATGTTTAAGAGACAAAATAAAAAACAGAAAGGTAGAAAGATATAGAAATGATAAAATATGTAATTTGAAACACATCTCTATGTGCACACAGTTAGTAATCTGTGCACTAACACATATTACTATGTGGAAATACATTTGCCATTTTAGGTTATTTATTTATGAACCTATCAAATACTTGAAATTTATTTTTGTATAAATCGCTTAGCAATTAGTATGCATGATGCCTAATTGTCCAAAAATAACCCTAACTATATTTGCTATGTCTATGGAACTACTGAGATCATCTCTAACATTCATGACAATAAAGAGGTATAACTTAGGATCTCTATAGGAGAAACTTTGCTTACATTTGAAATATTCTTTGAAGTAATAAAATGGATTTAATTCTGGTGTATAAATTGAATTGTATCTTTATAGACAGCATTACATATCCAATAAGATTAATTAAAATTAAGTTTCTTGGAAATACTGTTTTCAGATACTAATGGACATTTTTAACTCACATTTATTATTTGGTGTTTGTCAGCAATAGCAGAAGTTCCTGTTATTTATGTCTGTTCTCTTGTTTTCTTCTAGTTGCTGGAACTGGCAGAACATCACAGAGCAGACTAACAATGGAACTATTTTGGGCAACACTGTCATTAGGAGACACATTATAGTTTCCAAAGAGTTTTCCTTTTAATTAAAGAACTAAATATAAGAGATAAACATAAAACTCTTAGAAGAAAATATGGGAACAAAGTTTTGTGACCTTGAGTTAGGCAGTGGTTTCTTAGATATGGCACCAAAACAAAATACAAAATAGAATAGATAAATTGAATTTTAGTCCAATTAAAGATGTGTGTACAACAAAGAACAGTATCAAGAAAATGAAAAGAAAATCTACTGAATGGGATAAAGTATTGACAAATCATATATTGAGTAAGGGTCGTGTATATAGAATATATATTGAACTTTTCCAACTCAATAATAAAAAAATAAAATATTTTTTTAAAATGAGAAAGGATCTAAATAGATATTTCTTCAAAGAAAATAGAGATACAGGTGGCCAATAAGCACATGAAAAATGTTCAATATTGTTTTTCAGTAGAGAAATGCAAATAAAAATGACAATTAGATATCATTTTACATCCACTAGGATGGATATAATTTAGAAAGACAGATAATAAGAAGTGTTTGAAGAAATTTTAACCCTCATTCATTGCTAGTAGAAACAAAATGATGCAACAGTTTGGAAAACAGTCTGTCAGTTCTTTAAAATTTGAACATAGAGTTGTCATTAAATCCAGCAGTTTCATTCTTAGCTATGAACCCAAAAGAAATGAAAACATGAAAAACTTGTACATGAATGTTTATATAATCATTGTTCATCATGTTCAAAAAGTCCCAACTGTTCATCTACTGATGACTGAATGAAATGAAGTGTGGGTTATCATCCCCCTACCCCCCAAAAATAATACTCCTTTTAGAAACAAACAAACAAAAAACTGTTCAACTTTAGATAAAATGAGTGACTCCTTAAAATTAAATTCAAGACAGAATTAAGGTAAACCCTCTATCCTTAAAATGTAAAACTACTTTGATAAATCTTCAACTATTTAAATGAGATTCAATATCTAAGAGGTCATGATGAGAAATATTTTCTTTTAAAAAAATTTTACTTCAACCAGATATAACATAAAAATGCTTTCATTTTTATAAGAATTATATATTTTATTTAAGTAATCTAATATATTCGAACTTGTCACACTATGTAAGAAAAATATAGAAAGACCAGATTGCTTTTTATGTGGGCCTCTGGTTTTAGTGTAATAAGTTGAGATGTCAAAGAAAACATTCCATTCACTAATAAGAAAATGTTAATCTAAGGAAAATTTAAAGTAAAACAAAATGTAATTTGCCAGTGAATATTGAAATCATCCTCTTATATTATCATTATTATTATTTTTGAGACACAGTTTCGCTCTGTCACCCAGGCTAGAGTGCAGTGGCACAATCTTGGCTCACTGCAACCTCCACCTCCTGAGTTCAAGCAATTCTCCTTCCTCAGTCTCTTGAGTAGCTGGGATTATAGACCTGCACCACCATGACCAGCTAATTTTTTTTTTTTTTTATTACTAGTAGAGATGGGCTTTCACCATGTTGACCAGGCTGGTGTTGAACTCCTGACCTAAAGTGATCTGCCCGTCTCAGCCTCCCAAAGTTCTGGGATTATAGGTGTGAGCCACCACGCCCAGCTCCCCTATATTATTAATAAAGTATGTTTGTATACTACCTAAGAATGCATTTGTTTCCATTTTCATCTTAGTGTTATTATATACTCAATTCTCAAGTGCTTATATCAAGTACTCAATCTATTGTAGAAAATATTTTAAGGAAGATAATTTATAACTTTGACTTTCTTGAGAAAACAAGGAGAGTCTAACATAGAACAGACCCTCCCTAAATAAGAAGAAAATGGAAAAACTTAAAATTACATAGCTTGATAACTCTCTGGTCTCTACAGCCTGTAATCCATTGGAAAGGTTTCTCTAGCAAATATCAGCCTGAGAAAAGCAATTCTTTCAATTTGAAAAGAATAAATATCAATGAAATTTAAATTTACCATTAAGAATTTTTCATTTAGAATATATATATGTGTTATACCCTAATTTCTATTTATTTATCGAGATACAACAGTTTAATACTGTTCAGACCGTGCTCAAATAAGGCAAACGCTGAGCTGTAACTAATCCAGCTGTTTCTGTACCTCACTTCCATTTTCTTTACCTCACTTTTCTCTGTCCATAAATCTTCCATCATGTGGCTGTACTGGAGTCTCCCAGCCGACTATGGCTGGACCGGTTGCCAGATTTGCAAATTGTTCATTGTTCAATTAAACTTTTTATAATTGAATTTGGTTGAAGCTTTACTTTCATCAGATGGTGTCAGAGGTGGGATCCAAAGTAGAGTTTCCAATGTCCCTGAGGAGGACTGAGTGATGAAGTGAAGTAGCCACAGGACCCATTTGTGTCTGTTGGTCTCTTGGGGCAGCAGGGGCTCCTCATAGGTTCTCTGTTGGATTTCAGGGCTTCACAGATTTGCGTTTGAGCTCTCTGGGTTTCTTTGATCAAATTTCTGTTCCAAACTGGGTTTGGAAGTCATGACAGAAACAGGACGGGGCCTGAGATCAGATTTGACACAGTGATTAACTGGCTTGGATCCAGTTAGAGGCCTCTTACATCTGACTGGGTCAGGAAGAAACTGATAGTAAATGCTAATATTGCAGGGGGTGTAAAATTTGGCTTTTGGAAACTCTCAAGAATTTTTGTGTTCTACCCCTTTGTTTCATTTTTCTTGTGCATTTAGGTAGGAAAAAGTTGATCAAATGAATTTCAGAGCAAAGCCAATATCTTAGGTAAAAATGGAATGTTAATTTCTGAAGAACTGAATTCCTTCTGGTTTATACATGTGTAAGTGTTAGGCCTCAGATGTAGCAAAGTCTTACAGAAGTGGTGAAATCTTACTAAAGATAAAGTAGAATGTTTCGAATGAAGAAAACTGCATTGAAGTGTATTTGAAAATGAGGGTTCCCAAATTAGTCTCATCTAGGGATGTCTATTGATAAGCAGAAACTTCTAAAAAGATTTCAGTATTTTTATTTGAAGACTTTATGAAAGGCAAATAAAAAACTTAAATGACTAATTGATAAAAATAAAATTTAAACCTGTTAACTTTTTAGCTTAGTTTTTATCCAGATCCAAAGGAAATAGACTGCAGTACCAATTGACTGACTTGGGGTAAGTAATGGGTACATTTTACCTGGGAAAGGATGGGATTGAGTTAGAGGCCCTCCTCTCAGTAAAGTCTCTCTTGGTTAAAAATGGATTTGGCACTATGAGATTTTAACTGCTATTCTCTTTGGGTTAATCCCCCTTGCACTTTTTGCTGGTGGCTGTGAGTGAGAGGATTAGACATGTACAGGATCATTAAACATGGGGGGATTTTTCTCCCAATAAGAGGAAACATGAGAGTTAATGGGACTGCTGGAAAAGATCTCTTTGCTACTGACAAATGACTGCCTCTCTCTCTCTCTCTCTCTCTCTCTCTTTCTCTCTCTCTGTCTCCCTTTCTCACTCCATCTCTTTGCAAACTGGTTGGGGAATGGTAAAAATCACTATCTCTTGCAAAGTTTTAATTAATGAGAAAAAGTATTTGAGAGGCTAATCTTAAGCTATAGTGAATCTAGTGTACTTTGTGCTATGAATTTGTCTTTCTATGTCATTCTGTCATAGAGGGAGGTGTCTTAACATAGATAGAACATGGGCTTAGGTCCCCAGAAGCTTGCTGTTCAAAGTGGTACAGCAACTGGTCAGTAACAAATTTTGCTGCAGGTCCCTGAAATAAACAAAAAAACTGGATGAAGTCTTCATTTTGTTTTATGTCCTTGGAAGCTTGGCTTTCTAGTCACATGGCAGTACTCTCTCTTGGTCTTTGCCATTTAGGGAACAGGAATTTCAGGGTTCATGTTATGGTTAACTCTAAAAGTTATCCTGAGTAGTTAAAAGCCATTGCAGGCTCAATATTGACCGCCCTAGTCTTTTTCTGGGAAAGGCAGTGGAAACTGCCCAGTGCTGTAGCTCAGCAGCTAAGGCTTTGCCATTTTACAATGGTGGCTTGGGATAAATCCTGGCTTAGGGAAAGCGTCCTTTCTGGTTGGATATCTGTGTGTCCTTTATTTTGATTCTTTTCCCCTCCACAAACCATCTTGAATTTTTCTTTTTCTAAGCTACCTTTGGAGACTCTAAATCTTATAAAAAACTGTTAACCACCTCCTTGAAAATACCTCATGCACTCATGGTTAAGCCATAACCTTAGTTGAGGCTTGTTGCTTTCACCTGTGAGGTTATATTTGGTAAACTTTAAAAGCAGAAATTGGCCATGTGGCCTGGCTGGAGTCGAGTAATAAAAAATTTAAAAGGACTTTTTTTTTAAGAGCACTGTGGTTAAAAGTCAGCTTAATTAAAAGTGGATATTTAAGTTATATATATATTTAAAAGGACTTTATGATTTTTTTCTTTTCTTAAATCTTGATTTTTCTGGAAAAAAGTTTCTTTATTCTCAGTTGACTGAATTGTTTTTCTCCATTTTGTCTTGCTACTCTTAATGCACATGAAAGGACCTAAGATTATTTCTAATAGCCTCAGACTCCTTGGGAAAAACAGAAGAGGCACCACAGATGCTGTTTTTGGAATAACCCCTGTTTTCCTCATAAAACTCCAGCAATGGAAAGCAGATAGATCCCTTTCATAAACTAAAGGCTAAATATACTTTAGGGATGGCTAATGGCAGTTATAGGGGAACACTTAGCTCTTTGCACCTTTAGATCAAAGAAGCATGCTTCTCGCCACCTGGAAAGTATGGAAATGTCCCCAGTCCCACTGAGATAAGACTGCCATGGGTGATGGGATAATCACAGAATGGGCTGATAAGTTTTGGGTTGCTTTGCAATAAAATGCATGGTAAAAGCATTGCACTGTCTTCTTCCATGGAACTTCCCTCTTTTGAGGATCCAGGATGAGATATATAAATGGGAACCTTAATTTGGGGGATCTGTATTCCAGCTGTTCTTGCTTATTAGGCCTTGGAAACTTCATGTTTTCCTGGCCATGTTTCACCAGGGACTCCACCCTGCAGTGAGCAATCCAATTACGAAACTTACAAACTGGCAAATGAAACATCCTACAGCTACTGGATCTTCTTCTGTCTTTCTGTGTAATAATATATGTATTGTGTGTATGATGCTTATATAAAAGAGTTCTACTTAATTGCCTTAAAGAAAAATAAGGGCTTTAATATTTTGTTAGAAAAATAAAAACTAATATCTTTTAGTTCACGTCACCTTAGTAAGCTTTCGAAAATAAAGAATTTTAAAGATTATTGGTCAAATAGAGACATTGGTCTAAATTAGGCAGGCAAGATATTAGGTTTACTAATTGCCTTAAGGTCATAAACTGATTTGACTTCTGAAAATTGTTCAACTTAAATGCTTCGGAGCTATTAGATTCTAAATAAGACCTGAGGACACGTGGCATTACCTATGCCCCCAGCTATGCTGAAAAGAGTCAGACCTCATCTGCACTTCTGTATGGTGTCTTGGGCTCCACAGCTAGTACATGATAAAAAGACTTACCAGATTATTAACCAAAATTAAAAATTGCTAAGAGTCACCATTATAACACTGCGGAAGAAACATTTTTACATGCAAGGTGTGTGAGGAGAGTTAAAGGTGTTTTTGGTAAAATATTATAAGAAGGCAAAGGAATGCAAAGTTTGCCTCATTTAGAGGGCTAAAAGATAGTTTTAAATTAGCTAAGATAAAGCTAAAGGTTTGAGTAAGTTGTGGAAGGTTTGTAAAAAAATTAATTAATCTTATAAAATAAATCACATGTATGAACATATTGGTTAAATTTAAAGGGGTTTTTCTGTAAATTGAACATTGAAAAAAGCTCAACATGGTCTTCCTAGAGCACTGATCAACTCTTTAACAAAAACTTGTAAGAGGTTATAAAAGGCTTATGAGAATCTCACATTATGGTCAAACTGATTACGATTGAATCAATTTGTCTGTAAGGTTTTATCAAAAATTGGCATTGGCATTAATAGTACACTGATGAAAGGATGAAATTTGGTTTTCTCTTTTGAACAAAATTTTCATGTAATATTAAAGGATAATGAAAGATTTTTGTGTGCTTTTTGAATAAACTAGCAAAAAAGGGGAAAGACAAGAGACTAATTGTTTGAAAAGCTAAGTCTTCCTTCTATCAATGAGCAAAGGTTTTTGCCTTTTTAAAAAATTTTTGAGTCATATTTTTGGTTAAATGAATGACTTATGGTGATCTGGAATTTTATTTTATAATATCAAGTGTTTTAAATCTTTAACATATTTGATAGGCTTTCTAAAATTAAATTTCAGCTTCAAAATGGTCTTTTCTGGCCTCTAACTTTGGGATACTACAGAGGGCCCCTGAAGCATCCAAAAGATAGGTAATAGGAATATCTGACATATTAAGTTACATGGTAACCACTGTCAAAATAAAAAATAATGTTTAACCTTCTTCAGGTTATCTTTTAGTGATTGATTTTAATATATGTTCCAAAATCATATGGAATTTCTGAAATTCTAATTTTTGAGTAATGCTATCAATCATAATTATAGTTATTATGTTAAGTTACTGTAGACCACAAAAATAACATTTCCTTGTCAATTGTGTTTTTAACTATGATTATTTAAAGACATTTCCACAGTTCATTGTTTAATGCTGATACAGATTCTGAAAACTTCACAAGCACACCAAATCCTAGAAAATAGTGTTTTTTAGGAGGTTCATTAAAGAATATAATGGACCCTGAAAAGCACTCTTGAATACGGGTTCCTATTAACTTTAGAATCATAGCATTCAGACTGGGTAAAAATTCCTGGGACTTTAATGAAAAGACCAACTGGTTTATAAACTGCAAACACAAGTAGAACAAAAATTAATTGAATATCAAGAAAATACTCTGCCAGATGTTCATAGTAAATCAGCCAATACCAAAATTATTTGGATATACAATTTAAATAAACTCCATGGTCTAAGTCAAATTGCCAATGATAACCCATCACTCATCAGTGCTATGTACCTAAATTGGAGAAACAACTGGTATTCATGAGGACATAAGTTAATGTTAATTAAGCATGGACCAGGACAACCACTTTCTCTTTCCTGAGTCCTTACATCTTTTGTTATTAAAGGTTATGCATTCTGTGACTCATCATGAAAAAGATAAAGTGATCCAAATTAAAAATATATTGGTTGGGTGACTTCTAAATTGCTAAAACAGTTTATGACTAATATTCAGTTTGTCAAACCCACATTCCTGGGAAGACAATCAAAGCTGCAGGTACATTTGACTACCTGATGAACCATTTAAACACTTATAGAGGGATTTTAATTATTATTTTCAATGCATGTTTCTGGTTGTATAAAAGATTTCCCATGCAAGCAGGCTAATGTTAGAATATTATTATGCCACAGTGTATTTTCACCAACTAAAGCTTTTTATAGTTCCCTGGGGACAATCAACCCCTTTGCCATCTAGAACACAAAGATTGAATTTTCTGAGAACTTCAGAAGACTGTCCTTGCCATCTACACTGTAGCAAAACCTCAAGACCTTGAATCTTAGGTTCATAATCTCACAACTGAAAAGAGTTCCTCTACACTCTTGGAAATATACACCTATTAGTGTACACCATTTTAAAGTAAAACTAACCAGAGAAGTTTCTCCCCAGAAGATGATGGCATCCTTAATGTGAACAGCTTTTTCCAAGATTACGAATCAAGACTTCTCGACAATGATGAAACATTTATCGTGAATATTTTCCCCTTGTTTATGCCTCTATGAAAAAAAGAAGTGAAAATGTGGTCTGTTGTGTGCACGTATGGGGTACATTTTTATTTGTAAAGGATTTTGCAGCTAGCCTTATACATGGATATCTTAATTCCTTGATAGATGAAAGAGGAAGGTCCAATGTAGGTGAGAAACTTTAGTGGTGCATACATTGCCTTAAAATCAGTCAGAAACAGAACATTGATTCACTCCTTTTTTAGGTCTTTTTGTTAGGTCCTTTTATTATGGGTTGGAGTAAAAGAAGCAATGATTAGAAATGTATCCCTTATGATAGGCTTTATAGCAGATTCTACTGTAAAGGCTATGGTTACATAGCCTACTTTAAATTCTCTTGTGAAAGCTATGCTAAGTAATAGAATTATTCTAGATTACTTACTGGCTAAACAAATCTGTGCAGCTGCTGGTACTTGTGACCTATGAAAAAATATCTCAAATGTAGATTATAGAGATTTATTTGTAGGGGATTAATAAAGAGACTACTTAATTAAGTAAGTCTCAAAGACTCCCTTGGAGTCTTTAAGCTAGATAAAAAGCTTCATCTTTGGCCAGGTGCAGTGGCTCATGCCTGTAATCCCAGAACTTTGGGAGGCCAAGGTGGGTGGGTCTCGAGGTCAGGATATCGAGAGCATCCTGGCCAACATGGTGAAACCCCATCTCCACTCTTCTAAAGTACAAAACACAAAAAATACAAAATGCTAAAATACAAAAAATTAGCCGGGTGTCATGGTGTGTGCACCTGTAATTCCAGCACTTGGGAGGCTGAGGCAGGGGAATCACTTGAATTGGGGAGACAGAGGTTGCAGTGAGCTGAGATCATGCCATTGCACTCCAGCCTGGTGACAGGGCAAGACTGTCCAAAAAAAAAAAATCTTTATCTAGCTCATCCTTTGATCTATTTGATTTTAGATGGGTTGGTTTATGGGGATTCTGGATAAGGAGCATACTTCAAACTCTTGGCATTATCCTCCCGAGAGTCACAATAGTAGTCTACCTGTGTGCTGCATTCTGTCACAGATTTAACTGTTTGCTTGCAGCAATCTTTAGAATGTCAAACGGTCTCTCTTCAACCAGAAAGACAAGAGCTGAAGAAACGTGTGATCATCAGGTTGCCATAATCTATACTGAGACTGGAAACATGCTGAGACTGGAAACCCAAAGTGATGGTAACTGAGAGTAATGCTAAGGCCCTCAGTTTTGGTCATACTGTCACCTACCTGCCCCAAAAGGGGGAATTTTTACTACAAAATTACAGGAGTCCATTGTTTCAGACTGAGCTCATGCACTAGGCTCCAATAGACCAGAACAAACTAAAATGGAGTTGCTCATGTTAAATGTGACATAATCAAACCAATACTTTAAGGTAACACGTAAGTCCTAGAACAGACAAGAATTTACTTTCCTCCTGTAAACAGGATACACTAGCATAAGGAGGTACCCTCTACTCAGTCCTTGTTCCCACCTTGCAAAACCTGCTATTGTACAGTTTCCCAGTGCAGTTTAAGACCAATGGCGATAGTGACCTCAGTGACTAAAGTTTTGGTCAATCACTCAAGGTTAAAAAAAGTTACCAAAAGGAGGAAATTGTTAAATGAAGTTTAAACTAAAGCCACCTTCTTGCGTAATTTAGGTTCAGCCTAAAGGCTTTCTGTACATCGTGAACTATAACAAGTGGAGGTGTAAACAGACCATAGCCTACACTTGTGTCAATCACTAAGTTTTGACCAATCAAAAGTACCCAACTGTTCCAGCTCTTCAAATACAGCAAATGCCGAGCTATAACTAACCCAGCTGTCTTTGTACCTCACTCTCATTTTCTATAGGTCACTTTTCTTTTCCTGTTCATAAATCTTCCATCATGTGGCTGCACTGGAGTCTTTGAGCCTTCTCTGGCTCAGATGGCTGCCCCATTGCTCAATTAAACTCCTTTAAATGTAATTAGGCTGAAGTTTTTCTTTTATTGCTATCAATACTACACTCTGGAGATGAAAACAAGATAATATTAAAATCCAGATTTGACAATAATTTTAAGTAGAAACTCATTTTTAAACAGGACATACTGTTTAAAGCAGTGTGTTCTTTACTCTGGACGTTAAGTAAGCTTTTCTCTTAAAAATGTCTCTTTTGGAGAAATTTAATGTCTGATATATACTTTTTTTTCTGAGATTGAGATACATTCATTCAAAAACTCTTTTTCTAAAAATATTAGTTGCTGTTATTATTATTACTCTTGCTATTTTAAAATGACTATATAATACATGGTCAAAGGGCTTTCAGGTTTCTTTTGTAGGTATAATAATTTTGATAATATTATCAAAATATTTATTGACAAAGAAAAAAGAATACATAGACTATTAATAGTTTTCATCACAACTGAAGAACTAAATATAAATTCTAACTATGATTTCTTCACCAAGAGGTTTCTCAAATTTCTTTTTATTGTGATGTAATTGATATACCATAAAATACCCTTTTATATCATCAAGCAGCAGGTGTGGACTTCCTTAGATTGTTTTGGGGGATAAACCACACTCCCCCAGTGTCACAGCTTGCCCAGGATTTTGCCCATGTCCTCGATTCTTCACCTGCCTGAGGCCCACCTTCTTGGAGAAGGGAGAGCACAGAAAAGATTACATGTCATTTTTTAAGGCCAAATAAGGCCTAGAAGTTCAAATAAAAACCCAGATTTTCAGCACAGCTTTTCTGAAATAAGTGTTCCCGTGAGAATCACTGTTCCTACATTTGTTGCCTTGACTCTCATAGGCTTATGAGTGAGGAAGTCCTCAGGGACAGGGCACTGTCCAGAAGCAGTCAAAAAGTCTTAATCTATCCTAAAGTAAACTAAATAAATAGCTAGGAATAGATGACATATGCTGTGTGTTAAAGTATATAAACTCATGTGTATCACAATATGATCTTTTACTAACAATGAGACTATGGAAATCCTGTATGTATATATTTTTCAGCAGACAAAATAAATTTCCCAAATAGAATAAGCTGCTTGGTTTGGAGCATAGTTGCTGTTTATGCTGCCAAATTGCTTCTTCTCAAAATTGTAATTGTGAAATTTCCTAAACGATGTAGTATATTATTACCTTTTAAATAAGGTTCTTCAATGGTATGACTTCTTTGAAACATATAAATTTGGCCTCTGTAATAGTCTTTGAAAAGGTTCTGCATTCTATATTGCAAAAATTTAAAGATCAGCTGCTAACATAAATGAATTCTGTAAATCATTCAGGAAACTTTTGCTAGTAAGATTAACAGAAGACAGGAAATATGTATTTCAGGATATACAAAGATTAGACAAACCTCTTAGTCTCAGGAAGGTGACACTAAAACTCTGCTCATAGTTAGAAGTTTGAAGACTACTAATCCTGATACGTGAGGTGTCATCCTAGTGAATAAAAAGTTCCAGACTGAATAGGACAAAGCCCAATAAATGGCACTTCACATGAAGGAGCATCAGATGTTAGCAAAATTATTGATCTTTGCAGAGTTGGGTGGGTAGAGACAAACAGAATACCTCAAGGGAAGTGACTGTGTTATGTTTTAAGGAAAGAGAAAAGAATGTGTCATAGATAGAAAAAGGCATGTGTATATATTGCACTGTGCATGAAAGAGGAGTTGGATGTGCTGTGGGATCATGTGTTTTAACAAGACAAGTTGGGTGAGCTTGTCTGTGAGGATGTCTGTGCACATCAAAGAGGAAGAATAGAAGCATCAGTGGCTAGAATTTTAATAAAATAATAAAAATCACCAGATCATTAGCTGAGTTTGCCTGCTGGCTACAGAGCAGGTAGCTTCTATTTCATTGGAACTGATTTGGGGAAATCAAAGGTTTTCAAGTAATACTGTTGTACTTAAATGTGTGCCCTTATAAGTTTCCTTTATAAACGCCCATGCAAATTACAAACAAAAGCTATTCAATGAATATTCTAAGGTATGCAGAATTTTAAAAAAATGTATTCTACAATTAATAGAAAGTAAATGGCACAGATGAATAGTCCATCAATCTTGGAGCTTATTCCAAATAATGTATGAATTTGAAACTATTAAAATGCTTGAGTTAGAAGCAGATTGTATTTATACAAATAAAGAAGATTCTGGAAATTCAGTTAAGTTGCCTCTAAAAAATAAATATATAGTTTTCAAACTATAACTGTAATAAAATTCTGGTTAATAGGATGAACTGACCTGATGTAGAAGGACAACCCCACCCATCACATATATATACACATACACCCCACCATGTACATATATCACAGGTATAATGTAATCCTTTTAAATTCTACAGTTTCCTTTTCAAATAAAAAAAAAAGGATGAACAATTTCTAGAAACAAAAAAAAAGTAGAAGAATATTTGGTGAATGTGAGTCAAAGCAGAAAACATACAAGGCTATAAGGACCAATGAAAACTCTTAGAGGTAGAGGTTTTATGATCAAACAGAAAGAAAGAATAATGCCTTGTACAAGATTGGAAACAGATACAGTCCCTGGATAAGTCAGGGCTCTACTGATGATCTCATCTAGGAATAGCAACCAGAGCAACTGTGCCTACTGGTGTTGGGAAGCTGCAGAAGGGTAGCTATCTAAGCAGGGCTAGGTAAGGGTGAAATGCCATCCCGGAGGTATCTGAACCTCAAGCTTGACTCATTTTGCTGAAGGGCCTAATACAATGCTAGCCCTACTGTCCTGAAACACTGAGCCAAGAAATTGACATAAAGCTGGTTCTGAACAGTTGAAACTCAGAGGGCTCTCACAAAAGCAGCTTGAAATACAGCCTAGATTTGGGGAATGCCTATAGAAAGTAATTCTCACTGAAAATGAATTTACAATCAGAAGTTATAAAATACATAAGATTTAAACTAGAGAACTGACATGACATGAGCATGAAACAAGAAAAAAATGTGAAATAATTTCTTGGAAAATTTCAATGAGATTTAAAATCATTCCTGCAATCCGGTATGCTCAGTGTCTGATTAAACTATTCCCAGACAGAACATCTAATAATCTGGATAGTATATTTAACATGTCTTTTTAAATGCATAATTGAACTGATAGGAAGTAAGACAGAAGCTTTAGAGGTCAAGAAATTATGACAAATATTACCTGAAAGGTTGAGAAAAGACTAAAACTGGCATTCACCCTGACTCACCTGCTCATCTGTGGTAATGTGAAGTTTTTGTTTTCATATTAAATAACTAAATCACATTATTCAAGTACAAGAATCCTTTTTGATGTCACAATAAATATTAACTACATAAAAAAAGAAAAGACAAACCTCTTAATATTTTACTTTGGTGAAGAAACAGCAAGAGTTTAATCCTGTTGAGGGAGATTTTACAGATTTGAGGTTCAATTCTGCCACTTAAAAATAATCAAAGCATAACATACATTAAGTGTATGGTTTAAGGAAATGCTTAAATCTCTACACCTAATACTCACGTTAATAGTATTTTAGAGCAGACCAAGATGGCTGTTACATATATATCCACTATTCAATAACCAACCAGGAAAACTGTTATCATGACTTATATCATCCTATATTTACATTTCCTGTTATTTCACTTTGTAAAAATGAAATCTTTTGTATCTGACTTCAATTAACACAATGTCTGTGAGACGCACCCACATTGCGCGTGGCAGTACTTTATTCTTTTTGCTCTATAATATTTCATTATACCACAATTTGTTTATGATATCTGCTCTTAGTATATTTGGGTTGCTGCCACATTTTGACAATTAAAAACAGGGCTGCCATAAAAATTCTTGCACATGTAGCTCAGTGAATGTGTGTACACATTCTGTTAGTTATATGCCCAAGAATTAAATGGACATGTCATAGGATATAATATATTAAGCTTTAGCAGACACTGATAAATAGTATTTCAAAATCATTTCTTCTCATCAGCAGTATATGGAGTTCCAGTTTCTCCACACCTTGGCCAATAATTGATAATGTAAGACTCTTTAATTTTGCCACCCTAATGGGTATGAAGTGCATTGTGCATTATGGTTTTAACTTTTCCTAATGAAGGATATAGTATAACACATTTCAAATTCTTATTGACCATTTGTATATTCTCTTTTGGGAATAACCTTATTAAAATCTTTTAACTGGTTTTTCTTTTTTCCTCCTTAGTGTCTGAAATTTACTGATTACATTGTAGAAGGAAATTACATATTTTGGATATAAATATTTTTGGTTACATGTATAAAAATTTCTTCCACTCATGGATGGCATTTTTACATTCTTCATGGAATCTTTTGATAAACGGAAGTATTTTATTCTAATGAAGTTAATGCTTATTAATATTTTCTTTATAGTTAGGGCTTTCTTTGCCTATTTAAGAAAAAGTTTATGGTGTAACAAGATAAGCTGAATAAGCTACAAAAACTATGATGCTTTATTTTTTAAACCCAACAGAGAACTTACGATGAATAGAAATCTAGATAAATTATATTTCAATGAGGCAGGAGCCTGCCCTTGGAGAGAAGAACCGACAGTTGCTTTTATTTTTCCACATACAGTGAAAAGAGAGTGAACCTGTCATAGAATAGCATAAGAAAAACCCAGAATAACTTTTAAAGAATTGTAGTGGCTGTGTATGCTCTGGTGTAACTAACAGTTTTTCAAAGAATCTCAGCATCTGCCTTTCCTCCAGTTGTTTCACACAAAGCCTTCGCTGAGTGCATTTTAGTAGTGCATTTTATAATGTGGAAAGAACAATGTGACTGACAGAGTACTCCTCAGAAGCATGGGACCTTCAGTTACTCAGCCGACTAAAAACAGAACGTAGGAAATGAAAAAGTATTCTCTCAGGTACACAAGGTTAGTTAGTACATGGAAGTAGTGACCTCAAGATTGGAGGCAGGGCAAGAGGGTTGGAGAAAATCCTCTAAATGACAGAGCTTTCACTGAGCATGTTGTCACCACACTGTTGCTGAGGGACAGGAGCAGGTAAAAGGGTTGTGAAAGATTCCCTGGAGATACAGGAGAGTGTCATCAAATGCATACAAATGCATGGAGGCTGGTAGGAGGGTGGGGCAGTGGAGAGAAAGTTCCACATTGCACAGCAGATCTTTATTTAGTTCAAAGTAGGGGCCCTCTGTGAGCTAGGATTAATGCAGTAGGGTGGAGAAAGACCCCTCAAAGATGAAAAGCCAAGGGCAAGGCTGAAAAGAAAAGAGAACTTCATAGTCATTTGGAAGACTGTATATCAGACTATAAGGCAGAAGTAGATCTCCTACAGTTCAGAAATTTACCTACTGAACTGTAACGCAAAAAGATTTCTGGAGTGTGACCCAGATGCAGATTCCAAGACATTCTGAAATAAATATTCTTATCTCAAAGTCAAAAATTTTAAGCAAGTGGTAAAATGAGAGTACTGTCAGACATACATGTAACTAAATCTGCAACAAAGCCTGAAACCAACTTAAGCGTAAATTATATTTTTCCACCACCCTTATACCAGCCTGATAGCTGAAGAAATATTTCCTTTTTGGGTGCAAATGTTATTTATTTTAATACTTATGTTTCTCAAACATGTCACGTTAATATGTGGTAAAAATATAAGATATGCAGTGAAGCAAGAGCTTATGAACCATAAGCAATAGGGGTAAAACAGTCAATCATAGCTGACGCATATTTATCTCATTTATTAGAATTAGAAAACCTAGACTTTAAAATAACTATAGTTAATATGTTAAACTAATCTAGTAGAAAGGTAGACAAAAATGCATGAACAAATTGGGAATTTTAACAGAAAAACATAAAGTAAGAAAATAATCAAAATAACGCAACAGAAAAAGAGTATTAACAATGAAAAATGTATTTTATGGACTTTTAACAATTAATCAAACACAGTGAGGGAACGTGAACACAGATCAAAATAAGTTACCAAAACTAAAGCTCAAAGGGAAAATATCTATATATCTATCTATATCTATATCTATATCTATATCTATATCTATATCTATCTGTCTATCATTCATCTATCTACATAATATCAAATGTTCTAGGTAGATAACAATATGAGTTAATATCAAATGTTCTAACATATTTGTAACTAAATTTCTAGAAATAGGTAAAGAAAAGGAGGAGTGGGAAGAAATTTTTGAAGAGACAGTGGCTGAAAATTTTTCAGAATTAATGAAAGATGGAAACCCACAGGTGTAAGGAGCTTAGTAAACTCCAAGCAAGGTTAAACACATAAGCATGCATGCACACACACACACAGAGACACACACGCCCCTAAACTCCTCATAATAACCAAACATCTGCAAACTAAAGATAAGGTAAAAAAATCTTAAAAGTGGCCAGAGGAAAATTACAATTACATTCATGTAACAACCACAGTCACAACATGTGGGGATTCACTCAGGGTGGTGGCAAGAATATTAAGGAAAAATATTAGAGAAAGATATAAAATATATTCTTAAACCCTTTTGGAAAGCCTAAGGGTTTTTTCTATAATTCTTGGCTGAAGACAGCCCAGAGTTTCTTTGTAGGAACCAGACAGATTAGGGCACAAATACAAAGGAATTTGAGTAGTTTACCTAGCTAGCTTGTGTACTCATGTGATCTTAAAACTAAACTTTGAGCTGGATGGCCATTGACCAGGGAGATTACCCTCTAATGGTTGTTTGCTTTGGGCATGGGAACCTGTCCTTTTATCTTCAACCTCTAGTGGTGTTGACTCAGGCCTTTGTCAATTAAACTTTACTAAATAAATGCCAGTCTCACTGGCTGGTGGCCTACAGTCACAGCTGTTTACAACACTCTCCAGGGTGCCTGTAAGCCATGCTGACACACTCAGTCAAACTGGAAAAGCATAATATCTGTGTGTCAATGTACTTTATTTATCCGTTTCTGAGTCAAGGTCTACAGGACAGATCCCCACAGATGGTGACCCCAACAGTGGTGCCCAACATGAGGTGATCTCAACAACAACAAAATATGGCTGACAATGAAGGCGGGAAGATAGGTAGCATCTTTAAAGTCACCTTAAAGTCACTCAAAAAAAAAATCAACTCAGAATTCTTTACTAAATTAAGTATCCTGTTAAAATGAAGGTAAACTAAAAATATTTTCAAAAGCAAAGGCTGAAAAATTTGAGCACCAGCATAGAATTTTAAAATATATTATAAAAATGATTTTTCAAGCTTAAGTAAAAATAGTTTATTTCCTTTAAGATCATTGACTGTTTAAAGCAAATATAATGTGTATTGTGGAATTAAATTTATGACAACAAGAGCAAAAATGTTGGTGATGAAAGAAATAAAATTACTTATTTGTGAATATTGTTATTATATTATAATATGATATATTTAAAATTATTCTGTGATAAATTAAGAATGTATTATTCTAATGATATTCCTGTGCAGTTTTGATGTTAAGCTTGTGAGAGTCTCATAAAAACATAGGGACCATAAAACTTCTTTTTCTTTTATTGGGAACAGTTTGTATGATTGAAATATTTTTTTCTTCCTTAAATATTTGGAAAAATGTACTGGTGAGTTTAACTCTGCTAGGAGATTTAATTGTGTCAAAGATTTTGGTTAACAGATTCAATTTATTTAATACATATCAAACTTCAACAATTTATTTCTTCATTTGTCAGCTTCAGTAAGCTATTGCTTTTATTATTGTTTTTGAGAAATTATCAAATTAATTTTTTTAAAGTTATTCATCACATTTTATATTATCTTTATGATGTCAAATCTGCAGTATTGCCCTATTTTCTATTGTCTTTTGATTTTTGTGTGTGTGTATCTTGTGTTTTTTTCCATTTACTTTTTTATATTCTTGGATCTTATACTTCTCTGTTTTTATCATTGTTTCTTATCCCTATTATATTTGTTAGATTTTATTTGCTGTTCTTTTTCTTGTTTCTTGAAGTGGAAGCTTTAATGGATAATAAAAGTTATAAAGCTTGCCCTATCTTCTCTATGTAAGAACACATATGTTTTGTGTGTTTCTGATTGGTATCATTTGCTCTTTTAATATAATGCAATTGGGATATGCTGTCTTATGGTTAATTTAAAAAATTTAATGATGATGTTAAAAAATTATGCAAGTATATATTTTAAACATAATTTTTACCTTAAAATGTATAAATATAAATGGAATTATTAGCTGTACTGTGTTGAATAGTGTCTCCTCATAACTCAGGTAGACCTGAAACCTGTGACTGTGACCTTATTTGTAAATAAGATCTTTGTAGATGTCATCTTATTAAGATAAGGTCATATGGAATTATCTAATGATGAATGCCCTTATAAGAAGATGGAAAGTCAGGCACACACAAAGAGAGGAAAAGACCATGAGAAGATGGAGGCAGAGAATGAAGCGATGCATTTACCAGCCAAGTAATACAAAAGATGGTATAACCACCAGAAGCTACAAGAGAGATATGGAGCAGATATTTCCTCAGAACCTCCAAAAGGGAAGCAATCATGTCAGTTTGTTACCTTGATTTCAGACTTTGAAACTCTGAAACTGTGAGAGCATACTTTTATTCTTTTAAGCTACCCAGTTTGTGGCAACTCTCAGAACTAAAAAACTAGATAATCTCTTAATATGGAAGGAATGAATCTTTTTTTTCAATTTGGGTTCATTGATTAGAATTTCAGAGTCTTTTGTTTGTCTGTTTTTTTTTTTTCTTCAATTGCAGTTTCCAGTTTGAATTTTTAAAAGGAATAAAGGCATAACATTTGTGAAGCAATCTGGATGCAGGATTTACAAGATGTTTACAGTTAATCCACCTAATCTTCTATTGTTCTCTTGTTCACAACTATTTTTAAAGCAATTTCAAATGACATATTAAATTTATCTAATGTTAAATATTTCAACATCATTTTTATAAAAACAATCATTTTTGTTTTGCATTAGTATTTTTTTGATCTTCACAATAGTTACTCAAGCCAATTAGGGCTTGAAGTAAATACAACTGAGTGTTGGTAAACATGCTATAGAGAGAGCTGGGTGGTTGCCAGCATCTCCCTGCTGTGAGCATCCCTCATTGCAACTCACAGCAGAATGGGGAAGAATTATGAACCCAGAGATCGGTTGTTGGGAAAAGATAAATCTATTTTGGTTTACTTGGACTTTATAATTTTACTTTACTGTTCTTTCTTTTTTTTAATAATCAATCTTTTAGTAAACTGCCTGTGGGACAGCTAGGGTAGAAAGAAAGAAGGGAGGTAAGTGAAAGTAGGACAGAGAAGGAAAAACATGCTGATAGGTGATCTCCTATGCCATTTATTAATGTCAAACGTTAAATTCCAGCCTATCTCTCTCAAGCCATTTATCTTCTGATTTACTTCCATCAGTTGCTGGGTGATATCAAGCAAGAAACACAAGCAACGTTTTATCGATATAACAAACAAAAAAAAGCAAGGATGGTGAATTGCTTCCATGAGACCACAAACTCCAAATATGTACCAGATAAGTTGGGAATATTCTGCATTATACCTTTTTTTGTTCTCTAATTAGATTTGATGTGGTAAAAGTTTCCTAAAATCAGTGAATATGTCTTTTGGTAAACAAGTTAATAAATAATAGCTAAAATACATTTAGAGATTAATATGTGCTGGCAAATTATTATTGTTATTATTTTTTAATTTAACTGCCAAAATAATGTTTGATGTAAATAACAGGCATCCCAGCTGATATGGTATGGCTGTGTCCCCACCCAAATCTCATCTTGATTTGTAGTTCCCATAATCCCCATGTGTTGTGGGAGGGACTTAGTGAGAGGTAATTGAATCATGGGGGTTGTTTCCTCCAGGCTAGTCTCCTGACAGTGAGTGGGTTCTCAGGAGATTGGATGGGCTTAAAGGGTCTTACCCCTTTGTTTGGCTCTCACTCATGCCCTTCCTGTGGCCCTATGAAGAAAGACATGCTTGCTTCTCCTTTTGCCATGATTGTAAGTTTGTGAGGCCTCCCAGTCATGCTGAACTGTGAGTGAATTGTATCTCTTTCCTTTATAAAACACCCAGTCTCAGGTATGTCCTTATAGTAGCATGAGAACAGACTAACACACCTGTTTTACAGATAATTGAAAGGTGTTAGTCATTTACCTGTTCTCACTCAGTTTAAGAGATTGAGCTATAATATAAATCAATAATGTGTGTATATGACCATTATTCTATATGTCTTCTCATGCAGATTCAAATGGTGCTGAGCACAAGGCAATGCTCATTGGATATTAATTAACATATGTAGTGGATTAAATAGTAGCCCTCCAAGAGATATGTTTCTGTCTGAATCCTCAGAACCTGTGAATATTATATCAAAAACAAATAAACAGCAAAAGGTAATTAAATAGAGGAGTTTGAAGTGAGGAGATTATCTTAGATTATCTGTGTGGGTCCTAAATCCAATTACAAGTATTCTCTTAAAAGACACACAGAGGAGAAGACAGACAGAGGAGGAGGAGGAGGCAGTGTGACCACAGAGCTGAGACTGGAGTGCTGTGGCACAAGTCAAGGAATATTCACAGTGACAGAAGCTGGAAGAGGCAAAGAATGGATTCTCTCCTAGAGCCTCCAAAGAAAAGTGTTGTCCTGAGGACATCTGGTCTCCATAACTGTAAGAAAATAAATTTCTGTTTTTCTAAGCCACCCAGCTAGACTTAATTAGTTACAACAGAAAATATACATAATATAGGAGATTAAGAATTAAAAAAAAATGAATGGAAGAAGTAGATTGAGAAGTAGGAGAGAAATCTATAACCATTATAATTAGAATTTTGCATAAAAATTTCAGACCTCTTCTTTCTAATTAATAAATTTATCTTCCCACCTTTGAGATATTCACTGATAATAAATTTACAGATATTAAAAAAATCTTGTTCTTTTTTAAATCAATAATTTCCTGAAAGACATAGATAAAATATTCTAAATAAAAATGAATTAATAATAATCACCTGTGTGATATCTTATGCAAGAATAGTATTCCTTGAGCAACTCTGCTTTTTAACACTGAGTTAAAAGATTTAAAGTCTGTATTGTATTTTGTTTGGATTTTTATCTTGAAGTTTTAGAGTAAAAGAGAAGTGTCTGATGGGAGAAAACAGTAAATCCCCTTCACCTGATAGGCAAACCCAAAACAAATCTTATTTCTAACAGCAAAATTTATTTCTGCATCCTATTGGTAAAGCAGATAAGAAATTAGAATTAACACTAATTTTTTTGGAAGCCATAAGCACATTTTTGCTTAACTTTTAGCTTTTCACAACAGATGAGAGTAGGAAATGAGAACACACTTGTCTGAAGCATGCTTTCAAATTTAAATCAATTACATTATAGTACTGCTTAAAAGCCCCCAACATCTTCTAATTATTTTTTAAAATAAAATCTATTACTTATGCTGGCTTAAAGTAGCCTGCATGATCAAAATCTTGAATAACTCATTTTTATTTGTTCATTTGTTTTTGTGATAAATTTTACATACTGTGAAGTACAGTGTATAAATTTGTAAAGCTGGCAAACAAATGAAACCAATAATATAAAAATTATATAAAAGATGTTTATAATTCCAGAAAATTCCTTTGCTTCTCTATCCCTTCTAATACCAATGCCCACAGGACAATGCTGTTGTTGTTCTAGTCATAATAAGTTAGAGTATCCTCTTGTTGATATTCATGTAAAGGAATCCTAGAGTTATCTTTTGGGTTTGGCTTCCTCTGTTAAGTATGATACTTTTGAGATTCATCTATGCTGTTCCACATGATATTGGTTTATTTTAAAAATCATATTTAATTGCAAGAATGTTCCACAAGCACTTATTCATTATCATGTTGAGGATGACTGGTTGTTTCATTGTTTAGGTATACAATTTAGTTACCCAAATTTTGAGTGTTTGGCTCTTAATGACATGGATGTTGTGAACATGTCTTTTGGTGTATGCACATCTTCATTTCTGTAAACTAAAAACCTAGAAACGGAATTGCCAGCTCATGAGGCAGCTGTATGTTTAATTTTTAAAGGAACTACACATTCTCTTCCTAAATGGTAAAACCAATTAATATTCCTAGCAAAGTATGAAGATTTCAGTATCTCCATACCCTAAACTGTTCTTGGTGTTTTAGTCCTTTTAGTTTTGTTATTCCAGTGTTTCTGATTTGTAGTTTTCATTTGGATATCTCCAAATGCTAATATTGAGGAGTTTTTAAATGTTTTTAAATGTCTATTGGTCATGCATAGATCTTGTTTTGTAATCTGTTTTTCTTCTCTTCCTCAGTCAATTTTAATTGAGCAATTTTTCTTTTTATTATTGATTTGTTATATTACATATTTTAAACACTAACTCCTTAGAAAGATATATGTATAAAAATATTCTTTTTTTCTAAGCCAGCCTTTTCATTCTTAAATATTGTCTTTTAATGAGTTAAAGTTTTAATTTGATGAAATACAGATAATCAGCTAGTTTTAACAGTACATTTTGTGTTTTCATTCAGGTATGCTTGACTATTGCAAGGCCTTACAAATATTCTTCTATGTTTTTTTCTAGGACATTTATAATTTAAGCTTTAGTTTTTACATGTACCACTCATTGTAAAATAACTATGGTGTGCAATGGGAGGTAGGAGTTGAAGTTTACCTTCACTTTTTTTTCCATAAATTTGTTCTGTTGTTTCAGATCATCTATTTAAAATACACTTTATTTTCCTCCATTGAATTTATTTGGCACTTTACCAGGGGTTGAAATTTACTTTTACTTTTTTTCCATGAATTTGTTCTGTTGTTTCAGATCATCTATTTAAAATATATTTTATTTTCCTCCACTGAATTTATTTGGCATTTTATTTGTAAAACAATGAACCGTGTACATGTGGGTGTTACTTCTGGTCTTTTTATTCAGAAGTAATATTTTTTTGAATTTTATTCCAATACCATAGTGTCCTGATTAGTATAACTTTGTAATAAGTATTGAAATCTGATAATGCCAATCTTACAATCTTGCTCTCTTTTTCTAAAGATTAGTCTGCCTATTCTAGGTCCTTTGCCCTTTCCCTATGTATGTTAGAATCGGAGAGCAAAATTCCACCAACAAAAATGCCTGTTGAGAATTTAATTAAACCTGCATTGGCTTTATAGCTCAATTTAGTTAGAATTGGTGATACATTTTTGTAATTTTAACTGTAAATGTCTTGCATATCTTTTGTTAAATTTACTTTCTTCAGTTAATAAGGGCACTTTGTGTTGGGAGACTAGTGCAATAAAGTAGGGACAAAATGGAAGGAATTGTCAGTAAGTAAATTTTTAAATTAATATTTATCACTCTTAATTCTGTAAAGGTCATGTGAATACCAATAAAGAAGCAAAGTTATAAACATGCATTATCTTCAGAATTTATAACCAGCTTAACATATTTAGTTCTACGTAAACAATTTTCCCATTAGGTAAACTTTTGTGTAATAAAACAATGCTTTTATATTAAATCTCTGAAATAACTGAGAGAATATTTTCTATTCAAGTTATTTTTTATGAATCATAAAGTTACTCTAATTGAACAACTATACCCTAAAATGCTGTGATTTGGATTAAACAAGGGTTTCCTTTTTGAATCCCAGCCTGTCTGTTGTCTGCTGAATTCAAATCCTCTCACTTGCAGTAATACATGGAAAAGTGGGTATTTTTAAATTGCATATTGAGAGAGTAGATGCAGAATTTCAGAACACTAAGAAACAATCAAGCTTCATTGTAGATGCTCCTGTGTAAACTGCCTTCATCAATTAGACCAATAAACAATTTACCTATAAGTCTTAGTCCATTCTGTACTGCTCCAACAGAATACCACAGATTGGGAAATTCATAAACAAGAATTTATTTGGCCCAACAGTTGTGTAGGCTAGGAAGTCCAAAATTGAGGATGGCACCTGGTGAGGTCCTTCTTGCTGTGTCAAAACATGGTGAAAGATATCACATGATCATGTACCCCAAAACCTAAAATACAATTAAAAAATGTGTAGGGAAAAAATAATAAAATAAAATATTAGGAAAAGAAAAAAGAAAAGAATAAAAATATGCCTGTCTTGCATTTCCAAAAAAAAAAAGCTATCACATGACAAGAAAAGAGAAGGCTGAACTGACTCTCATAACAAATCCAGTCTGAAGATAACAAAACCACTCCTGTAATAAGGACATTAATCCAATCATTATGGCAGAGTCATTATAACCTAATCATCTCTTAAAGGTTCCACCTCTCAACATTGTTGCATTTGGGATTAAGTTACCAACACGTGATCTTTGAGACACATTCAAATCATCCACCATATAAATTTTTACTACTTAATTTATTCACAGTTCTCTCTAACTAAAGATGTTCCTCAGCATTTGAAAATTCAAAATGCAGTATAAACATAAATTTTCAATTGCTACAGAACATCAGTATTATCATCCACTTTAATCTGCATCTGAACATTTATAGATGATGATACAGTTAGAGAAAATGATAGTAGCTTCGTTCAAGTGATGATCTTTTTAAAGTCTCTCGAAAGCTTTGGAATGCTTTAAGAAGCTTTGGAAATTCAGCCAATGATAGAAATTGCCTTTATATCCTTTATGTTTCTTCTGAATTAACAGTAGGAGTTCCCTGTCAGACTTATCTCATGCAAATAGTGGCATATATAATCTCAGCCATTTATTCAAAAAACATGTATGACTTACTTACTTTGTGTCAGGCCACAAATGCCACTTGCCCTCTAGTTGCTTAGAAATTAGTAAGAACATACATAAAACAACTTAGCAAACCACAGATTAAACAAAAGGATAGTAATGACATGAGGAAAATAAAGTTCTAAGATTGAGTTTCTGACAGAACGGTAATTCTTTAGATGCTTATCCCAAGTATGTCTGAGATAAAAACTGAGTAACAGGAAGGACCTGACATATTTAGGTCTGAGTAACTGGAATTTTGGCAGAAGGGATAGCTGTTACAAAGGTTCTAAGCTTGAAACACACATGATGTATTGTTTTTCAGGTACAGAAAGAAGGTTAATAAGGATAAAGCGTAGTACCCATGGGGAATAGTTTTACCATATGGCATGGCAGAGATAGGACAGGAACATAATCATGTTAGATGCGCTATCTCAGTTAAGGCATTTAGAGTATATTCTAAGTTTTTTAGATAACATTGGAAGGCTTTAAATCAAACCCCTTTTAAATAAAGAGCTAGGTGTTGGTTGACAAAGATTAGTGAGTTTGAGAAATCCTGAAATTTAAACATAATTATTTTATTTTATTGAGACAGAGTCTCACTCTGTCACCCAGGCTGGAGTGCATTGGCGCGATCTCTGCTCACTGCAACCTCAGCCTCCTGGGTTCAAGCAATTCTCCTGCCTCAGCCTCTTGAATAGCTGGGATTACAGGTGCAGGCCACCATGCACAGCTAATTTATGTATGTATGTATTTATTTATTTTTTTAGTAGAGTCAGCGTTTCACCATGTTAGTCAGGCTGATCTGGAACTCCTGACCTCAGGATCCACCCTCCTTGGCCTCCCAAAGTGCTGGGATTACGGATGTGAGCCACCACGCCCAGCCAACATAATAATTCTTTAAGTCAGAATAGGCAAGATGATGGTACAATAAACAAAACTATCCTCTAATATCTCAGGCCAAATGAATTTATTGCCTTTGCTTTGGACCTAGGTATGTAGATTCACCTCCATCTAGGCAATGCTTGTACTCATGCAAAATAAAAAGAGAAATTGGTGAATTATGTGCTGGCTCCTGGAGTTTCTGCTCAGATTTGATATATGTCATTTCCACTCACTTTTTTTTTCATGAAAGCAAATTCCATAACCAAGCTAGGCGTTTATGCAACACAGAAGTAATAATCCTTCACCAAGATAGGACAAAAAGTATTTTTAAGCAATATAGTGTACCAAATAATGCATCATGTCACCAATGGGCTTCAATAACTAATCATGTTGCGGTTCTCAAGCTAATATTCCTTATGTTATCATATATTGAAAACAACATATTTTAGTAGCTTTACTGAAGTTAGATTTCTACAACTAATACACACAAATACACAAACAGAAACATTACAGGCAATATCATAATTCTAAAAAATCTGCCACACAGAAATACTAATATTAAAGAATTTTAAGAAATGACAAGGACTTACCTACTTTATACTCTCCACAGGAATCTTGGTTGAGATAATTAAAGATGAGATTTGAGAAAGTGAGAAATAAAAATACTGTTAATACAGAATGAAAATAAAGTGAGAAATAAAGTATGGCAGAGAACTATAGATGTCTTCAACACCTATTATTTGTTTTCCAGTGTGATATAGCTGTTGATCTGGGGCTAGGCACATGGCAACCCAGAATGATAAATATATTTCTCAGAACGTTTTGCAAGGAATTGTGTATGTATGACAGAATTTTGGTCAATGAGAAGTAAGTGGCAGTGTCTCACAGTGGCTTCTATAAGCCTTTCTTAAACAAACAAACAAAAACCAAAGAAATGAACAATAACAAAAAAACTCACAAAACTATTCCATTTACAGTTTTTAATTTTTATTTTTTATTCCTTGATTCTACTACCTTCCACTTCCCATAGAGGTACTTTCCTGAACCCTGAGGGTAAGAGACACAAATCAGGAATGGTTGGGCAGTGAGCTAGGGATAGCCTGGTCCTTGCACATAAAAGTTTTGGAGGATTTTCTTCTGAACTCATGCTGATTTCAGAGCAAAATAAGCAACTATCTTTTATTTTGGAACTTCTTTGCTCTCTTCATAAAGAAAGCAAAGAAACAACTTGATGTCAGCAATATATATTACTGCTTCATGGAGAAAAAAATGGTGTCAAAAACTTTGGTCTCATTTGGTCTCAATCCTCAACTGTTTTTCTTACTCATGGATGAAAGTTACAGACTATGAGGTTAGAGGTTCTATTAGTTTTAACTGCTGAGATGAACACTCAATTTAAGACAGTTTTTTTTTTTTTTTTTAAACGGTAGGTTCTGGGGTACATGTGCAGGTCATACAGGGTTGTTGTATAGGTGTATACATAACCAGGTGGTTTGCTGCCTCTATTACCCCTTTGACTATATATGGCATTTCTCCCCATGTTATCCCTCCCCACCTCCCACTGTCCCTCCCTTAGCCCTCCCCAACAGCCCCCAATGTGTGATGCCCCTCTCCCTGAGTCCACGTGTTCTCATTGTTCAACACTCGCCTATGAGTGAGAACATGCGGTGTTTGGTTTTCTGTTCTTGTGTCAGTTTGCTGAGAATGATGGTTTCCAGATTCATCCAAGTCCCTACAAAGGACACGAACTTATCAATTTTTATGGCTGTGTAGTATTCCATGGTGTATATATGCCATATTTTCTTTGTCCAGTCTATCATTGATGGGCATTTGGGTTGGTTCCAGGTCTTTGCTATTGTACACAGGGCTGCAATGAACATACCTGTGCATGTGTCTGTATAGTTCTTTGGGTATATACCCAGTAATGGATTGCTGGATCAAATGAAATTTCTATTTCTAGATTCTTGAGATTTTGCCACACTGTCTTCCACAAAGGTTGAACTGATTTACACACCCACCAACTGTGTAAGAGTATTCCTATTTCTCCACATCCTCTTCAGCATCTGTTGTCTACAGATTTTTTAATGATGACCATTCTAACTGGTGTTAAATGGTATCTCAATATGGTTTTGATTTGCATTTCTATAATGACCAGTGATGATGAGCATTTTTTCATATATTTGTTGGCCTCACATGCCTTCTTTTGAAAAGTGTCTGTTCATATCCTTTGCCCACTTTTAAATGGGGTTGTTTTTTTCTTGAATATCTGTTTTAGTTCTTTGTAGATTCTGGATAGTAACCCTTTGTTGGATTGGTAGACTGCAAAATTTTTTTCCCATTCTGTTGATTGCCGGTTCACTCTAATGATGGTTTCTTTTGCTGTATAGAAACTCTGAATTTTAATTAGATCTCATTTGTTTATCTTGGTTTTTGTTGCCATTGCTTTTGGTGTTTTAGTCATGAAGTTCTTGCCTATGCCTATGTCCTGGATGGTTTTGGCTATGTTTTCTTCTAGTGTTTTTATGGTGTTAGGCTTTATGTTTAAATCTTTAATCCATCTGAAGTTAATTTTAGTGTAAGGTGACAAGAAGGGGTCCAGTTTCTGCTTTCTGCACATTGCTAGTCAGTTTTCCCAACACCATTTATTAAACATGGAGTCCTTTCCCCATTGCTTGTTTTTGTCAGGTTTGTCAAATATCAGATGGTTGTAGATGTATGAGGTTGCTTCTGAGGCCTCTGTTCTGTTCCATTGGTCTATGTCTCTGTTTTGGTACCAGTACTATGCTGTTTTGATTACTGTAGCCTTGTAGTATAGTTTGAAGTCCTTCAGTGTGATGCCTCTGGCTTTGTTCTTTTTGCTTAGGATTGTCTTGGCTATGCAGGCTCTCTTGTGATTCCATATGAAGTTTAATGTGGTTTTTTCTAGTTCTGTGAAGAAGGTCATTGGTAGCTTGATGGGGATAGCATTGAATCTATAAATTACTTTGGACAGTATGGCCATTTTCATATTGATTCTTCCTAACCATGAGCATGGAATGTTTTTCCATCTGTTTGTGTCCTCTCTTATTTCACTGAGCAGTGGTTTGTAGTTCTTCTTGAAGAGGTCCTTTACATCCTTTGTTAGTTGTATTCCTAGGTATTTTATTCTCTTTGTAGCAATTGTGAATGGGAGTTTTGCTCTTGATTTGGCTCTCTTTAAGTCTGTTATTGGTGCATAGGAATGCTTGTGATTTCTGCACATTGATTTTGTACCCTGAGACTTTGCTGAAATTGCTTATCAGTTTGAGAAGATTTTGGGCTGAGGCGATGGGGTCTTCTAAACATACAATCCTGTTGTCTGCAAATAGAGACAGTTTGACTTCCTCATTTCCTAACTGAATACTCTTTATTTCTTTTTCTTGCCTGATTGCTCTGGCTAGAACTTCAAATACTATATTGAAAAGTAGTGGTAAGAGAGGGCATCTTTGTCTTGTGCTTGATTTCAAAGGGAATTCTTCCAGTTTTTGCCTGTTCAGTATGATATTGGCTGTAGGTTTGTTATAAATAGCTTTTATATTTTATGATACATTCCATCGATACCTAGTTTATTGAGAGTTTTTAGCATGAAGGGCTGTTGAATTTTGTCGAAGGCCTTCTCTGCATCTATTGAAATAACCATGTGGTTTTTGTCTTTGGTTCCCTTTATGTGATGGATTATGTTTATGGACTTGACAGTTTTATCTTGACACAGAATTCAAATGAAATACTTTGTCATCTAAAATAGTCATAGTAATCATTGGCTTTTTAAATGTATGTTTTTATACATTTGAAATGTAAATGACAAAGATTAGAAAAATACCAAATTTACTTCATGATTTACAGTTCTATGGTTCAGACTTCATGATTGACAGTTCTATGCTTCACAGTCATCAATCACCAGTCCTACTTTTATTAATCTTATTCAATTCATCAGGGCCTGAAAATGGAAGGAAAAAAAAAGAACTAGCAAATGCCTAAGAATAGCCTATCTGGTTGATTATAAATAGAATATATTGAGAGTTAATATTATTCTCATTTTGGTTCTCAGTTGACATATTTTTATTTGTACCAGTAGAATGAAATAATAGGGCTTGTGTGAAGCAGTATAGTCCCCTGACAAGAAGATGTGACATTTTGTCAATGTAATGGGAGTACTGAAAATAAATGGAAAGATTCCATGTAGAGTGACTGGCTTTAGCTCTTAATTATTCTGGATTTCTTAACATTTTTTTGAAAAGTTGGTATAGCTAAAATGTACATTTCTCAGGTTTTTTTTCTTCTGACCATAATTGTAGTGAGTAGAGGTTAGTTAACTCCAATTTTAGCCAACTTATTACCTCTGATTTAGGAACCAAATAGTAAATCTTGTCCCTTTTAAATGTATCCCTAGAGCCTTCTTGAATATTGTTAAACAATTTTTTGAGTTGCAAATCATCTTATTAGTAACAAAAGGTAATTTCAAAATTCAAGATTAAAATGTTTTATTTTGGTGTTATACAAATGCATACACACACACACACACACACACACACACACACATTTTCAGAGTTTTTCCAAGTATACATACTTTTATTGTGTATTTCTTAATCAGGAGGAATTAAGTTTAGAAAAAACAAAACAAAATTAAAAATATATGTATTTTCTATTGTATCTAGGAGAAATTTAGTCCCTGGAAAGAAAAGGGAGAATACCTTGTGACAATTCACTTCATTTGGGGTGCCAGTGTATGATGAGGTTATTGCTGCCATTGTTTCTCTTCAATCTCCTGTATCCCATTGGTCTTCTTCCTTCCTGCTAATTCCTTCTCCTTATCTTCTCCTTTACATTTTCTTTCTCTCCATCTTTTCTTTCCTAACCCTTTTCCCCTCCTCTTCCTTCTTGTTTTTCTTCTTCTGGCCTTTTTCCTCCTCTTTTCGTGTCTTGTTCTGCTCCCAGTGGATTCTCTTTCCCTGACACTTCCCTTTCCTTCTCCCTGCTGCTTTATCATTTCTATCACTCCTTCTTTTCCAAATCTCTCCCAATCTTTTCTTTCTTTATTTATAAGAAGGGTAAAAGCATTCTAAGATTAGGACAATCTCATTAATGACATGTTGGCTTTGATATTTTCTGTGAATCTATAGTGTATGATTCTAGCAACTAGCTTTGTGCCTTATTTTTTATCTCCTTAGAAATAAACTTTGAATGATTATTGCTATAAAATATTTCCCAGACAGAGCACTGAGAGATGGAAATTAGAAAATAAAAAGAAATAGGGATACAGGTTGTCTCAACACCCACATCTGTTCATAGTTTTTTCTACAATATTTTTATTATTTTGTTCTTGAATATATATTTTGGCACACAGTCTTTGTGTTTGAAGTTAATGATTTTATAAAGCTGGTCCCTTGTGTCTAGATGCTTTTTCCCCCCATAGGTTCAGGCAACTGCTTCATTTTCTGAGGTCTAACAAAACTTTCTCTTTCCTGCTTTTTTCCTTATAGTTTTTTTTATGGGTTTATAAGTCTAATGTTTGTTCTACTCTTACAGAATCTTAGTAAATTCAACATTTTCTTACTAATACACACACATATTCTCTAATCTTCCTTCACGGGCTAAAACAAACCTATTGTAAAGAACAGAAAACCTCTCAATCCCAGAACACGTTTTTTTTTTTCGACAGTTGTTCTAAAATGATAGAATATGTGAAAATACATGTTAGAAATTTTAGAAGTTGCCTTCTCTAAATTGTGAATACTACATACGAAAACAAACCAATAGATTAAAAAGAGGTTGGGACGAATTATTAGTGTGCAGAAATGCCAAGCCTTAAACACAAATTTTGGAACTCATCATTGATATTCATCATCATTCAATTTTTAGCATTTCTATTCTATTAAATGACAGGGTCTTGTCCTCAGTTGAATCTTAGAATACTGATGATTGTGGTAGATTCAGCAGACTGGCTTACTGAAAATATGGTACAAGAGTCTGCCGGTGTATCTTCCTTTAACATCAACACTGAGAAACTAAACGCTTCATGTTTCTGGCATATAGAGAAGATTCTGGTTATAATTTTAGTTCTAAAATTCAAATTTACCCACATACTTGGTTTTGAAGATAGATTAAGTGGGGGAACACACAGTACTTCATGAGATCCATTTTGCCAGTTCAGATCTTGCAGCAAACTGCAGCTGACCATTCTGATAGTAACCTTCTGATCTTAGCACAGCTTGCCTGTTCCGGGAGCTCAACCTTTGATAATGTCTTGATGAAACTCCCATTCCCTGGCCTTGAAAAAAAATTAGTTTCTTTTTAAGCAAAGTTCAGTAATGTTATCCTTGGAGTTATTCTAGAGGCAGGAGCTATTATATATTTTTCCAGTCCTTATAACAACTTTGTAGGCAGCTCATTCTTCTTAAAGTAACTTGAGATATTTTTGTCTCTGTAACTTAGATCCAATCTTGAGGATTCATAGCTTACAACAAATTCTAATACCAAACATTGTCAAGTGCATCTAAGAAAATCAAGATCCACTTGACAATTGGAATCTGGAAAATCAAGATATTAATTGTGCTTCAATGAGTTAAAGATTAATTACCATTGAAAAGTGGAATGCAGTAGTCTGTGATATGCTGTGGCAAAAGTTACTGTATTTATCACTTGCGGTCATTTGACATAAAGTGTTTATTTAATGCATGACGTTGATAGAACAAGTGGCAGTTGCCAGAGGACAATAAATATTTCTAGGCAAAGTGCCTTTTTCTCATTGCACTGGAGTACTGGAGAAAGAAACCAATAGATTTAGAGTTAACTTAACTCAGGACATGTCAGAGAATGAGAATTTCCGTGACTTATTTAATAGCATTTTGTTGAGCCTGATGGCTCAATGTATCTTAAAGCAGATGCGTGAGTTTGTTGATTCCTAAAGCAATTCATAGCAATGTAAAGTTTGTTAAATAAGGATTAAGGGATTGGTTAGCAAAGATTAGAAAGGTTTGAAAAATTCTAAAAGCTCTGAACTCTCGAATGTTCCTGTGTATCTCCAATGCTAGCAGAAACAGAATCCTCCCCATCACATAAGCAAAGTCCTGCTTTCTCTAGAGATACTACTAAAGTCATTACCTTGCAAGAGGTCATTACCTTGCAAGAAAATTCCAATTGCCATTGTACACCTTCCCCACAATCATTTTCTTGACTTATTACTAGACGCAGAATGTTGCATGCCCCGTAGGGTTAATAAAAATTAAACCCAGGAGACAAAGGGTTACAATGCCAATAAAATTTCAAGATTTGATTAATGCGTATTAATGATCCTGATCTTGAGAAATATGTATGGCAAGTAAGTTTTGTGGCACTAAATGAGGAAGGGAGAACATAATTTAGGTGGAAATTATTTTTAATGCAATAGACTTGCCAATGATTCTGGGTTAAATGTGCAAAGTTGAACATCTAGGATTAATATCATTTGTGTGATTACTAAACAGAATCTTGGGCTCAGTGATGGCTTACTGAGAATGAGTTAAAAAACAAATCATTCTTAGATAAAATGAATATTAAACAATTCAACAAATTAGATAAAGTTGGTACAGTAGATTCATCAAGATCTACTTGCACAACCATTTCCTAAATACATCTACTAGGAAAGTTCTCAAAGAAGACTTCTTTCACCAAGGCATTGAGAACACATGAGAAAGGAAGCAATTGTGTCCTTTAAAAAGATAACAAAAAAGGGAGGTATCAATAAAGATTGGATATATCACTGTTGAAATAGGATCCCTAAATTTAATATAGTTGTTAGAATACTGGTGAAGAAAAATCCAGGCAATAGTACTTAAGTTTTAATAGAGACAGGGTCTCACTACTCACGAAAGCAATCATATTTAATTGGTAACAGAAAAGCAGAAATGATTGCCATTCAATGCAGCAGAGCAAAACTAGTAATTAAAATGATTGGAGTTCCTGGGTCATGAATTGTTGGGCGATCTTCTAATGTCTTTTTGTTCTATATAACAAAATGTCTCTAAATCTTGTGAACCCAGCCTGATAGGAGTAGCAGTGATGGAAAGTCTCCACCTCTTACTTAATCCTCAACTTCAGTCAGGTTATGAATCCCAAGTCCTTTGGTGAGACAAGATTTTTTGAAGGAGGACCCTGAAATTATCTGACAAGTACACATCATAACCATTTTTTTGATTATTACTATAAGCACCAGAGTCTTCTTCAGAAAATGATTGCTTACTTGGGACAGGAATATATGTAGAACTTTTTGGGAGAATAATGTAGACATGGGCTTAAGTTAATAGTTCTTGGTAAGTTAGAGGACCAATGAGGATCAATTGCATAAATAGGCTTTGGGGTTTAGGTGATAAAGTTCTGCCTAAAATGATTTAAAAATTAGTATGGCATTTATATGAATCCATTTATTTTTTAAATTTTCCAAGCTCATGGGTATGGTGTGATTTTTCAGAAACTGGTAGACTCATCACTTTTTTTTTCTTTTGACTTTCACATGCCTGGGACTTGTCTTATGTAAGAAAGGAAGTAATTCCCTGAATTAATACTCTGACAAAATTTAAACTAGATTCCTCAAGATCTACTTGCACAACCATTTCCTAAATACGTCTACTAGAACAGTTATCAAAGAAGAACTTTGGGACATCCTTTGGGAATAGCAGAAATTAATGTCACCTTCTAAAACTTGGAAGATGAAATGCTGGTGATTTCAATTGTGTTCATATTTTACTTGTCTGTTTTCTTGAGACAGAACATGAAAAATGGCAAAAAAAAATTTTTAAATATTTTATTTATTTATTTATTGCATTTTAGGTTTTGGGGTACATGTGAAGAACATGCAAGGTTGTTTAAGTTTAATCAGGTGATATTTCATTGCTTGCTCCTATCTCATATATATACTTTGTATTGAGATAAATCAATATAACCCCTGTCATCTGGCATATGGCAATAATATTTAAATTCTTCATGCAGAAAAATTAGAAGCAGTTTGTTTCACCCACTAAGTGCAGAAGTACAAATTCAGCATCTTTCTTTCACTCTTAGGCTTGATACCCTATTTTGGTCTTCTGGAATCTAGAGTATCTCTCCATCTCATAATATTTTACCACTGGTTCATGGCAGTGAAGATAGCATAATGTCAGAATCTGGGGGCAGGAAGTAGCAGACTCAGAAAGGCACAGGCAAGAGCATAAGAGATAAACCCCATAAACATGTAAGAGTCTGTCAACTTAGTGAATATTCTGAGTGCAGTGGTTTGCGTATGTTTGGAATATCCTCCAAATGTGTAAAAGTTTTTGTACCTCTCATTTCTTTTCAATTTTAAGAAAGAACAAGCCTAGTATATATCATTTCTAACACCTGCAACTCCTTTTCACTTTCTCCTCCATTTCCTTCTTATTTTCCTTTTTGTTTTGGAGGCATTGTATGTCATATTTGGCTACACTGCTCTTACGAATTTACTCTAGTTTTTTAATGGTGTCAGACTAAGCAAAGTATCTCAGCTCCTCTAAGATGGACAGCAATAGAAGGTTGTACAGCTGGTCCAGACTGAGGAGGAAGAGAAGACTCTCCAGCTGATTTAACCAGGAAAGCAAGTACACTTGGTAGTAAGCACATAGAATCTGGTATACTGGATAGCGGTGCACAAAGTGTTTGCAATACATTGAAATGTAACACAAACTTTAGGCAATCCTGAAGAGGGGGATTGCATCTTAGAACTTTTGAGTAAAGCAATTGTGTTGTATTTTCGTATGGCAAAAACAGTGTCTTCGAGACTGCAAACCAGACGCTGGTATGTCCAGTGACCATGTGGTCTGCAATGTTCGTCATAAACAATGGGGAAGCTCATCCACTTAGTGGGTAGATGGTGCTCAGAAATACTCCATCATCTGAAGATATGTTTATACAATATTGAACTCAAGCTGGTTTTATAAACACAAGAACATTTTTATTCAAGCATTCTGCTGTACTGTCAATTCTCTCTTATTCCACATCTGTGGCATAACAGGATGTTCACTTTGGCAAGTTGACTCATTTGTAGTTGCTTCTTCATGACATGCTGGTAGCTGCATGCGTTTTCTAAAGCAATATTGTGACTCTAAGGGTATCCCCAAAAAACAACTGCAAGAGGAGCACGCCCATGGCACAACTTTGATTGGTTCCCATGATTGTTCACTCTGCCTGAAAGTAGATATGACATGAGGTAAAATCCTATACCATTAACCTGATGACTTGACCACATACTCAGGGATTTGAAAGAACAAGATTGTGGAATTAGTGAGAAGAAGTATAAGGATGAACCTTTGCTACGATATAGCATATTTGTTTTTCATGTGAATGCTTACTGATCAGTTAATGCTATAGATCTGGCTCTAAGGAAATAAATAAATGCTCATTAATTGGTTCACACTATAGATCTAGCTCTAAATAATCAGATAAAGTAGTGATCCATGTTTAGGATCAGTTTAACCTCTATTCCCACTATTTATTTAATGGGCTCATAATAACAGTAGCCATGAGGGTAAACACGGAGTTTATGTACGAGTTCAGAAACACATAATGTGACATGTCTTTGCTTAGTGACCAATCTGCTAGAGAAAAATGATTAATCCCTAATGTCACATTATAGGCTAGAAAGAACAGTCAGCTACTGGTGGTATATCAATTATACTGTATGATTTTTACCATGAAGGAGGCAGTTATTTTTTTCCCACTGGAATAGGTACTTATTCTTTCAGTAGATTTGCCTTACTGTGGGTTATGGTTCTGCTAGTACTTACTGTCATCCCTGCATTTGTCTGTATGCTTTATGAATTGACATTGGATCAGACAATACTATCCACTTTTTATTCAAAGACCAGAGGCAATAAAATTATTTTAGGAAATCTCGACAAGTCTTATCATAACCTTCATGATTTAGAAGTGGTTGAGGTTTTTGGAAAATAATATAACCTCTTGAAAACTCAATGACAATATCGGCCATGAGGCAAAACTTTGTGAGAACAGCTTGCTGACTTACAAGGTGCAAACTACTCAACTGTTTTCCACAGAGCCATGAGTCCTAGAAAAAGGGTAGAAGTGGAAATGGCCACTCTTACTACTGTATCTAGTGACTCACAAGCCACGAAACAATTACTGACGGAGAGAGTCATTGTTTTGGCTGTTACCAGTCCTGATCATAAAAGAAAACAGCTCTATACAGGAGGACAGGGAAGGTATGTCTGGAACCCAGGGACTCTGGAGTTTTTCCAAGAATTGTCATATCCAGTAATAAAAGTTAGTGAAAGATTTCAAAAACATAATCCAAAGAAGACCACTAAGGACTCACATATTTCAGGAATGAATACTTTGTTCTCACCAAGTAAAGGCATCTGAGAATGAAGAAACATATAATTATAATGGAGAACATAAGTTATAAGTACCAGCTATGATATGGTCTTGTGACAGGATGCAGAAACAAGGTTGAGAGGAGTGTGCTGACCACCCATATTTCTTGATCTTTCTCTCAGAATTTCACAAGAGAAAGCGAATAGAAAGGGGAATAGGATAATATATATTGTATAATATAATTAAACAATTACTGTGTTGTGTAATTGTGTAATGAGATCACAGATTATAGGATATCAAGAATGGACTGTGACTGAAATAGGTGCGGGCAGGATTAATATTCTTCAGAGATGAATGCAGTAACTGAGGGAAATTGGGTCTTTCTTTTTAGAAAGAGTATGAGAGTGTTATTTTATAAGGTATGGTTGCAGTATATTAAACTGGAACATGTTGTTATTACTTTTGTTGTCACTGTACAGATTAAGTGTGGAAGAAGTGTGTGGGTCGACATTGAATATCCGTAGATTTTCACAGTGTCACGTGGGTCAGATGGGCTGTCCTCTGTTATGACCCACTTTTGATATGTCACCTTTCACCACAAAGCCCAGAAAGGTAAAAGCTTCCCATATATTTTTGGATCTTGAATTGCACATATATGGTGTGTATTCCTTCAATCATATGCACTTACACAACATGTGAGTTTGGAAACTAGTGGTAAGAGGAGATAAGCGTCTGCATGTGGGTCATTTCATTTGCTGGCAGATGTAGCCTGGCCAGTGTGATTCTGAGACCAGTGGTTTTGGCATTACCTTCCTTAACTCTGAATTATAGTTTAGATGGTGTGTTCCTGGAGCCAACAGTAGTTGCTTCTCTACGTTTCTAATTGTTAAAATCTGGAATTACTTTTAAATGTGAACTTATTTAATAAAATTAAGTGCAAGAACTCAGATGACTGGATCTTTTTTGCATGTTGCTTTAACACTTTGCTTTTCAGTGGGTGGCACAAAATGAGTTTCTTATGTTCCTGCTCTTTTTATTTTTCCTGAAATTTTATTTACCTCATATTTATTTGTTTAGGTAACATTTTACCAAGTGTTGATGCAGCTAATAGATTTACCAATAGTATACCCTGATCAAAACTTCTGAATATTATACTATAATTATCGCAAATGTCCCTTGCTTTAGAAAATTGTTACTTTTATGACAAAAAACATTCACTTTTAAAATTATGCTTTAAAAATCCACCTTTAGCTGGCTTATTTACACAATAATTGTATTAAAATAAAAAGATAGTTTGTCCTCTGTATAGTAAGATACCTATATTTAAATATAATTGTGTGGTATAACACTGATTTTACATGTTTCAGCTTTAATTTTCTTGTGGATTACAGACCCGTGAAGTTTACAGCATATATAAATAAAATGTGTATTTTACAAAAGAAAATTAATGACATTTTAATAATTTTTGTTCAACATTCAGGTCATATACTTTGGCTGAGAGTCTTAAAAAGGTGTTTTATTACTTTAATAAACATTTTGAAGTTCTTATTAAGCAACTTCCCCTGTTTCTCCTAATTTAGAAAACCATAAAAAAAATCTTGTGTATATGTAGTAAACAGAAGTGATTAAAAGTTCATGATTTATTTTTCTGAAGTTGTGTGATAGGAAGTGTTCTTATTTTAAATAAAATTATTTTTATATTCAATATTTAGGTAAGTAATAACTATTTTCAACTTGACTCTAAGTACATCATTAGGTGGAGTAAAAAATGATTTTGCTTTGCCGTAGACTACTGAAAATTAAGTGACTTTTTAATGTCATTTTTATGACTATCTCTAAATGATCTAATCTTTAGATTTTTATTGAAATACTCAGAAACTGCATACCCAATTAGATGGATCACTGACCTATTCTGGTTTGAAACTTTTATACATTTTTGTCCTTACTGTTGATTTTGTTACTTCCTCTAGAGCTCTTTTTGTAGGTACTAAGCAGTCATGGTCTCTGTCAATGAAGTAAATCTAGACAAGTTGCCAGTACTCAGATTTCTCAAATGTATTTGTTTAAAATATATTATACTGAAACTTAACTTATGCGATAAACGTTTTCACCTATCAAGAAAACATATTAGAATAGAACCTAACCCCAACACTGTGCTAAAATAGAACAATAGAACAACACTGTGATGGAAAATACAAATAACCATCAAGACTCATATATGCCCCTGTAATGTCTTCACAGGGCCTTTTACAAAGTAGATGTTCAATAATTATGTACTGAAAGTTTATAAGAGCTCTCTTTGCAAATTATAGTCCCTTCCTTAATGCTTATGATCACCACATGAATAAAGTGAACCACTGATGAGTGTGATTATTTCTTGAGTCTTTCAAGTAGTTCCTTTCATGAAGTAAGCACCCAGTGATTTATTGTTGACAACAAATAGCAAAAATATACACAACTTTCACTTATCTTTGTCTCATATCAACAGAATATTTTAGTTTGCTATATAATACAATTAATTTTCTAAAATAGCTATATGAGCATCACTTAAGCCTTTGCAGAATCTAAAGATAAAACAAAATGTGAAAATATACTAGCCTAAAATAGCAATCATATATTTACAAAACGATGGCATATATTTATGCCATGTGTCATTTACATATATATGTAGAGAAACACATACACATACATCTGTGTGTTGTAGATATGTGTATTAATAAACACATACACATTCACAGATTCATACATATAAAACATATACACACAAGTTATGAAAATATGTTAATTCTATATTCTAAAAATTAGCAGCTCTCATGTGAAATAATTTAATAATATAAAGAGCAAAAGTATTTACACTGGCTTTCCTGTCATATGTCAAAAAACATAAAATGTTATATATAACATTTAATTTATATATCTGTATACTATACGTAAGTTATAGATTAAAATTATTGTATGTAAACGGACATAAAATATTAAGGCAGAAAAATATAAGTAAAAGAGGACATTAGAAAATAATGTTGGCTTAAAAAGTTGCATGCCTGTAATCCCAGCACATTAGAAGACCAAGGCAGGTGGATCAGTTGAGGTCAGGAGTTCAAGACTAGCCTGGCCAACATGGCAAAACCTCATCTCTATAAAAAATGCAAATATTAGCCAGGCATGGTGGCAGGCACCTGTAGTTCCAGCTACTCGGGAGGCTGAGGCAGGAGAATTGCTTGAACTCAGGAGGCAGAGGTTGCAATGAGCTGAGATCATGCCAGTGCCCTCCAGCCTGGGTAACAGAAAAACACTGTCAATAAATAAATAAATAAATAAATAATAAAAAAATTAAAATGAAAGACATTAGTGATGTCATATTCAGAATAAATGTTACCTATGTGTTATTATTTGCTTTCTATACATTGAAAAGTTTAATCATGCATAATTATTAGTGTGGAGTTGAAGTTAAAAATGCTTATGTTGATGTAAAACTTTGGAAATAATGAGGATTTACACCATTAAAATTAAAAGGTACCATGAAATTTCTGTTTGTTTGGTTTTACTTATTGGGAATTGGCTTTGGAGAATACATAATTTTTGATAAATGTTCTTTTATAAAATAAAAGTATGTAAGTCTTGGTAAATATTGTGAGCCAGTGAACAGTTTGGTGAATCATTTTTTGGTTTTGGGTATCATATCAGAAAGTTGAAATATTACATATCAGATGCTAAAAGGACTTTTTTGGAGACAGGTCTTAAGGGATTAAACTGTTTTAATTATGGTATTCAATCAATGGAATATTTGCTCTTTCTAAAACATTCCTGCAATGAGAGAACAAATTTTCCCATCAGTAAACTCAGTCTGTAAAGAACTCTTCAGTGGAGTATGCATTTAAATCATATAATCAATGCAAGTGGACAATTATCTGCATTCTTCATTGATCAATTTATACTTGAATTGTGAAAAATCAAAATAAAGTAGGCAAATATTCTAATAAATTAAAATATTTTACTCTGTTTACAATTGATTTTTGTTTCAGAGGAAATATTCCTGCCACCTGTCACCTTTTGGCAAATTCCTCATTTTAGACAAATCTTGATTCTTAAATTTAAAATAAATAAACAGAGGCTGAAGAAGAAATTCACAACTGATAATCTGTTTGAATTTCTTTTGAACTAATAAAAAATACATTTTTCTCTGTTTTTTTAAATTTCTTAAAAAGAAGAAAATCCTCTCATATATGACAATATAGATGAACCTAGGACATTAAGTGAAAAAAGCCAGTCACAGAAGGACAAATACTGCAAGATTCTACTTATTAGAAATATCTAAAGTAGTTAATCTTAAAGAAACAGAGGGTAGAATGCTGGTTGTCAGGGGCGAGTGGGAGGGGGAAATAGAGAAGTGCTGATCAATGGGTATAAAGATTTAGTTATGCAAGATGAGTAAACTCTAGAGATCTGCTGTTCATCATTGTGTCTGTCATTAACAATACTGTATTGTGCAATTTAAAAGTGATTAAGGTTATCTCGTGTGTTTTGCCACAATAAAATAAAGTAAAATATTAAAAAGTTTAAAAAATAAAAATAAATTTTAAAAAGGGAAAATAGTGTGAAGTAAGCTGGCACATATGATGTTAAAAGCTTAAATGAAAGAAAAATGGAATATCCTTAAATAGGATAACAGTTGATCAAGCTGCTTTTTATTTTTTTATTATATATATATATATATATTTAATTACATTTTAGGTTTTGGGGTACATGTGAAGAACATGCAAGATTGTTGCATAGGTACACACATGACAGTGTGATTTGCTGCCTTCCTGCCTATCACCTATATCTGGCATTTCTCCCCATGCTATCTCCCCCCAACTCCCCATCCCCTGCTGTCCCTCCCCCATTTCCCCCTGACAAACCCGTGTGTGTGATGCTCCCCTCCCTGTGCCCATGTGTTCTCATTGTTCAACACCCACCTATGAGTGAGAACATGCGGTGTTTGATTTTCTGTTCTTGCATCAGTTTGCTGAGAATGATGGTTTCCAGGTTTGTCCATGTCCCTACAAAGGACACGAACTCATCATTTCTTATGGAGAGGATGTGGAGAAATAGGAACACTTTTACACTGTTGGTGGGAGTGTAATCTAGTTCAACCATTGTGGAAGACAGTGTGGCGATTCCTCAAGGACCTAGAAATAGAAATTCCATTTGACC
>CAUYLG010051222.1:0-42256 GCA_963573385.1 Cacajao melanocephalus | reverse complement strand
TTCATATCCTTTGCCTGCTTTTGAATAGGTTTGTTTGTCTTTTTTTTGTAAATTTCTTTTTGTTCTTTGTAAATTCTGGATATTAGCCCTTTGTCAGATGGGTAGTTTGCAAAAATTTTTTTCCCATTCTGTTGGTTGCCGTTTCACTGGAGTAATTGTTTCTTTTGCTGTGCAGAAACTCTTAAGTTTAATTAGATCCCATTTGTCTATGTTGGCTTTTGTTGCCATTGCTTTTAGTGTTTTAGTCATGAAGGCTTGCCTATGCCTATGTCCTGAATGGTACTGCCTAGGTTTTCTTCTAGGGTTTTTATGGTGTTAGGTCTTATGTTTAAATCTTTAATCCATCTGGAGTTAATTTTAGTGGAAGGTGTCAGGAAGGGGTCCAGTTTCAGCTTTCTGCACATGGCTAGCCAGTTTTCCCAGCACCAGTTATTAAACAGGGAATCCTTTCCCCATTGCTTGTTTTTGTCAGGTTTGTCAAAGATCAGATGGTTATAGATGGGTGGTGTTTCTTTTGAGGCCTCTGTTCTGTTCCATTGGTCTATATCTCTGTTTTGGTGCCAGGACCATGCTGTTTTGATTACTGTAATGGTGATCATTAAACAATCTGGAGACAACAGATGCTGGAGAGTATTTGGAGAACTAGGAAAACTTTTAAATTGTTGGTGGGAGTGTAAATTAGTTGAACCATTGTGGAAGACAGTTTGGGAATTCCTCAAGGATCTAGAAATAGAAATTCCATTTGATCCAGCAATTCCATTACTGGGTATATACCCAAAGGATTATAAGTTGTTCTGTTATAAAGACACATGGACACGTATGTTCACTGCAGCATTGTTTACAATAGCAAAGACCTGGAACCAACCCACATGCCCATCAATGATAGACTGGACAAAGAAAATGCAGCCATAAAAAATGACAAGTTTGTGTCCTTTGTAAGGACATGGATGAATCTGGAAACCATCTTTCTCAGCCAACTGACACAAGAACAGAAAACCAAACACCACATGTTCTCACTCATAGGCGGGTGTTGAACAATGAGAACACATGGGCACAGGGAGGGGAACATCATACACTGGGGTATGTTTAGGGGTGGGTGGCTAGGGGAGGGACAGTGGGGAGTAGGGAGGTTGTGGAAGGATAACACTGGGAGAAATGTTTGTTGTAGGTGACGGAGGGATGGAGACAGCAAACCACCATGGCATGTGTGTACCTATGCAACAATCCTGCAAGATCTGCACATGTACCCCAGAATTTAAAGTACAGTAAAAATAAAAATAAAAAAAAATAAAATATTATTTTCAGATTAATCACATATGAGAGTATATTGTTTTTCCTTGTTTAGAGAATATGGAATTAATTTTCTAACTTGACAGATTATTTTAGAGAGAACATATTTAATATAAAATGGAAGATCAAAGAATTGACTTTACTCACGCATTCATTGGTGAAGTTTAAATTATATGTTACTATGTGTTTGGCATAATGAAGTCACCAAGTAATTTGAAATTTCTGATCACTTGGGTATGCTTGGTTAAAGTTGGTCTTTCCTTTTTATTTAAAAAAAACCTGCTATTTTCATCAAAATCAAGTGTAAGTAAAGAAAGGGCTTCCCATATTTAAGAGTAAAGGTCAAGAACCTCCTATTTTAGAAGTAACATTTACAGACAACATTTGTCTGTACTAATGAAAAAAAAAACTCATAGTATAATAAGTGAATTTATATTTTTTAATAAGGCCTTGGAGAATATATAGGATCAAAATAATTCCACTTTTGGACAGAGAATGAAATGAGTACTTCAGGGTGATGAAACAGTATCGAATAGGATTTAGATGGAAAAAGTACCATATGAGAATCCCACTCTGACTATTCTATTTCCTAATAGTGCTTTAGGAAGCTACTCCCAAGTAATGAAAGTTTGCATTTCTGATAAAAACTATATTCCATACTTGGATTAGGGACAGAAATGCATATTACATATTCTTGGGAGGATAATTACCCAGCTGAGCTACAGGAGAGGTTTCATGTAAGGGATATGTATGATGAAATAGGCAAAACCACATTGAGATACCATCACATGCCAGTTAGAATGGCGATCATTAAAAATTCTGGAGACAACAGATGCTGGAGAGAATGCAGAGAAATAGGAACGCATTTACACTGTTGGTAGGTGTGTAAATTAGTTCAACCATTGTGGAAGACAGTGTGACGATTCCTCAAGGATCTAGAAATAGAAATACCATTTGACACAGCAATCTCATTACTGGGTGTATACCCAAAGAATTATAAATCATTCTAGTATAAAGACATACGCACAGGTACGTTCATTGTGGCACTATTTACAATAGCAAAGACTTGGAACCAACCCAAATACCCATCAATGACAGACTGGATAAAGAAAATGTGGCACATATACACCATGGAATACTATGTAGCCATAAAATAGGATGAGTTCATGTCCTTTGCAGGGACATGGATGAAGCTGGAAACCATCATTCTCAGCAAATTGACACAAGAACAGAAAACCAAACACTGCATGTTCTCACTCATAAGTGGGTATTTAACAATGAGAACACAGGGAGGGGAACATCACACACCAGGGCCTGTTGGGGGGTGGGGGAGCTAGGGGAGAGATAGCAGGGGGTAGGGGAATTGGGAGGGATAACATTAGGAGAAATACCTAATGTAGATGATGGGAGATGGATGCAGCAAACCACCACCATGGCACGTGTATACCTATGTAACAGACCTGCACCATTTGCAGATGTAACCCAGAACTTAGAGTAAAAAAAAAAAAAAAAAAAAAAGAAAGAAATAGGTAAAAACCAAATTGTGTAGAGCTTTGAAAGGCAAGTGTTGAAGAATCTGTACTCTTATCTTGTTAGCACTTCAATTCTCAATCTTTTTCTTTGCCAGTATATCTGATGGATGGCATTCAAATAACCATGCATTCTCATGGGCATAACTGGAGATATGTGCAGCTCTCAGAGTAGGAGATCTATCCTCACCTCTTTCACTCTCAAATCAGAAAGTGCCTCTGAATATGTGTGAGAATGTTTTCACAGGGATAATTATGAATCCAGTCAAATTTATTATTTAAATATTGTGTTTATGGTACTTTACATTTAGTAAATAATTATTTATGAAACGTCTTATGATTGATTATGGTGTAAAAAGTGCTAAAGTTGTTTTGATGTTTGTGGAGAAGAAAGTCATATGCAAATCACTGTGTATATGCATTTGTTCCTCAGAGTATCTAGGCAGCAAATCAATTAAGACCAACTCAAGAATTGCAGAATTGAGGTGCTTTGGTATCATCTAGACTAAGATAATATGGTAAATGTGGAAAGGATAGTATAGTTAGATATATGTTATGAAGAAAAAAATCAATAGGTTTTATTTACATTTCTTAGCTTGCCATTGCAAACAAAGAATGAAGATGCATTGTGTTGAGAGTTTGTGTAAGCAATATTTTAAAGTTTGACAATCGAATTTAAATTCAGATTCATTTTGGCATCAATCTGGTCCAAAAACGTAACCTATTTAACTATGATAAACCATATGAAATTGCTAATTCTTGACCATTTTGATCTACAAAAATAGTAATTTCATATAGTTCAATGTAAAATAATCCCCATTTCTATGGCAGAGGCAGACTTATTTCTGGGGTCAAATATGGACTTTGATCAAGTAAAGTCTGAGCAACTAGATGACACTTTTTGTGAAAGAAAAAAATGGAAAAATAGACCAAATAAAATATTTGAAATGTAAAAAAAACAGTAACTTTGATATACAAGAGGTTTGGAATTCTCAAGGAGAAAATGATTTAAAAGGCATAACAAAAAGGAGTATTAAGTATCAACTATATTTATAGCTACATGACACCAAACAATAGATAAAAATTGAACATCGAGTTATGCTGAATTTCCAAGTACCGAATAGATAAAATATTCAGATAAATAAATGCACCTTTATGTTTTATCTAGATGTCTAGATACATTCAATTTAAGATGAGATTTCAGAAAGTAAAAACCACTTCCATATAATCACACTAAACAGAATCACATGATCCTTTTATATTTTCTTCTCACCTACAGGAGAGGAATACAAACAAGACTAATGTAGGATTCAGCACATCGATTTTTTAAAAAATTAGGGTGACTAGCCTTCCCTTATGCTTAAATGCTAAGCAGCGACAGCTGGTCTATATATAGGCTAGGTAAAGAAGACAGAGCATAAAGTACAATATTTCAAGCACTGCAACAGGAAGATAAGGCATGTACACAAAGCACAGTAATGTAGTATAGTGTATGGTGTAAGAGATTAAAAATTTTATGGGAATTCAGAGGAGGGAGAGAGGATTTATGACGAGGAGAGAACAGAGAAGTTTAGAGAGCAGGAGAATGCCCTGTTCTTAGTTATTTTTGATGAAGCTTAAACTAGTCACAGTGTAAAGTGGTTTGGAGAGTGAAGTACTTGGATGCAGGGGCTATTAGATAGTAGGCTGTGTAACATATAATGTTTTGATATTACAATAACATGTAATGTTATGACCATTATAACATATAATGATTTATATGGCATATGTTTAAAACCAAATATACAGTTGCAACTGTTTCAATCAGAACTAGATTACAAGGTGGGAAAGGCATTGCAAAGGTTAAAAAAGCATATTCTAGTGAAAAGAGAGAAGAATCAAAGACAACTTAGTGTATTTAATAAGATATGCCAATATTTACCAAAAAAAAGGGGGGGGGGGAAACATTGGTATGGGAAATATGATGAATTTGATGAATGCTGCAACTAGATTTGTAAATAGTTAAAATAGACTTCTATCAAAAAGGTTCACCCCAATCCCCAGAGTTTTCTTAACATTAAATTAATGAGGCTTTCTCCTCATTTTACCCCAATTTGCTTTTAAAGTGAATAGTGAGACAAATAACCCATGAAGGAAAAAAATTACAATTAAAAATATCATTCAAGTACAGAGGAGAAAAACAATCTCTCCACATCTCTACTAGACTTTTTGGTTTGTAAGGCAAGAAATTTGGATTTACAGTATTTATAGGCATATACTAGTGTTTGGTATGTAAGAAGAATATGCCATTCTTGCTTATTTTCACTGTATACATAATACAAGCTGAGAGATAGGGAATACTAGGAAAGTGAGGAAACTCATAAAGAGATTTTCATAGCTTTCTAGTTTGGTAGTTTTTCAGTTCTCTCCTCTGTCCAGACTCATGTGGACAGAACCTATTCTTTACAAAATTGAGAGAAATTAAGGTCATGTTCACCTACTGTTAACTTAGCATTTTCTGATTATTTATGAGGATGAAACAGTTATCACAATACAAACTAGATTTTGAAAATTAATATTTAAAAAGATAAATAAAAATTAAAAGTTAATTGATGAAACTTTTCTATGATAACAAGAATCACGAACACAATGCATCTGAAACATCTAAATAAAATTAAATAGAAAACCTATGTTGTGATACCGAGCAATACCTTTGTAAAGAAAGAATGGGAAAAATTATCAATGAAATTCAAGATATGTTGGTTCAAAAAGTACTGGCTAAATAATATCATTTATAATTCATATGAGAAAAGTAGACCTAATTTAGATTATTTTTTCTATTTGACTGCCAGATATAGCTGACCTTTATATTAAATTTGCTGGTGTCAGTTTCGCATTAATATTGAATGTTCCAAACCAGCGTGCAAGTAGACTTTCTCAACTTCTGATTTTGGATGCCATTTGTTTTTGATTATATGCCATTTCTTATTTAACCTTCACATTAATGCCATTACTAAATTTCAGTGTAAAATTGTTCTGATTTAAACTTGAGTTTGACACATCTCTGAAAACAAGTTCTTTAAGAGCCTCTATCATTTCTTGGTATTAACGTCTGTAGTTCTCATAGTTTGTCTATCAGTTATTGAATCCATGGGGTCTTTATATCCCTAAAAAGTGTTTCACATATAATGAATAAAACTGTTTAGATACATAAAGTTTCTGCGAGTTGTTTTACATTTGTCAGTTGAATCAGAATTTACTTGCTTAAGTAAACTATCTGTTTTAATAATACTGGGTCAAGTAACTGCTTTAGAATGCATTCCTTGCAAAATTTAGGCTGTTGTTCTAATGGATGGAGTTATATTTGAGAATTGAGAAATTCTTGAAAGCCATAAAGTACAGAGATAGGAATAGGACCTTAGGTTAGGTATCAGAAAGCATGATGTCCAACTGTACTGCTATCAGATTTCAGAATTTGGAAGGCCTGTCTTTACACTAGGATAAGTTTTATGTGAAAAAAATATGACATGATTGCCCAAAATTCCAGTATGCTAGTGTCTTTCTCATACATTCAATAGCCAATGGTATCCATTGCAAGAGAGATAATGATTAATGAATTATCTCTGTCTCCTATTTCTCTGTTTATTAAAATATTAATATACTGGTCCATACACACAAGGACATATATATACCATTTGTGTATATTACTACATATGTTTTTTCATATATATATTTACATATACATACACAATGCATGTGGATATGTATGCACATACACATCTTTATCTACTTTTAGTTCTATTCAAATGTCCTAGATTTAAACCCTAGGTCTAATTCTTATGTGCTATGTGAGGTTGAAAAAATAATTAAACTCTCTCTAAATTCTGTAAAATGTATATAATAATTCTTAAAAATATGAAAAATAATCAGCATGATCCTAGAGGACATTTATACTGAATAGTACATACATATTTCATGTTAGCTATTACACACACATATGCTCAAATAATCCAAAACCATACAAAAATGTGCATAACAGAAAGCCCATATTTAAACAAAAATTATTTTTATATCAAAGTAATTGAAGAACTTCATTGAGACAGGCATGAAATTTCTCAGAGTTCACTGCGAAGTCAACTATCGATTAGGGAAGAATTTTGAAACATGATATAACCTTGGACTATAAAGAATGAGCTAATTCCCAAGCTCTTAAAATTTATAATAACTTTGTTTATAAATTGCAATTTGTCATCCCTCTCAGGTGGGATTGCTGCTTTTAGCAACTCAAAGAAAAACTCACAACATTTTTTTTATAGCAGTTTTTAGTTGTAGGCCAAAACCAAACACCAAATATTAAAGGAAACAATCAACCATGAATGTGAGACAGCAAACACAACAAACAGTTTGATATGCAACAAACAGTTCTCTCTTCTAGAACACAGTTTTACTCCACTTCAACTGCACTCTTTCCTTTTGATATGGTTAACACTCATTCATCTTTTAAAGGTTTGCTTAATTGCCATTTACTTAGGGAAGCCTCCCATGGTCCCTAAACTAGGTTGCTTGTACTGTTGATTTCTAGAGCTATCTCATGGTAAGAATTCAATAACTACGTGTGAGTTACTCATATTCTATATCTTTAGTTTCTGAAACAGTGCCCACTTGAGCCCCAGGCTCCCTCAATGTTGCTTTTGGTGATTGAGAGTGTGGGGCTCTTGGATTCCACTAAAGTGATTCAGGTTACATCACATTCATATATTGCAATTCAATCTAGGATTTCATTTAGAAAAGAGCTTCATTGTTTTAACAGTTTTTAAACTATCATCAGGGAAACAATTTCCATATTCAGCTAACACTGGACAGTTCTTTTTCCCTTAGATGACATTCCAGGCATTAGGGATTAGTTTTACAGGGAGCTTACATTATTGAGGGGATGTCTCAAATTATCTATTATTTTCGATCATTACTGTAATGTCAAATTGGTGGCTCATTAAGGATTTTAGCTGTAAGAAATCACAGAATTACTTCCATTCTCATTGTTTTACAAATGAGGATATGGAGACATAGAAAAAGAAGAAGCCCTCATTTAAGATAACAGTCAGTAAGTTGGAATTAGAATACAGCCAAGTTTTTCAGTCTTACGTACTTGAATACTCTACCTTTAATCAATATCTCTCTGTGGAACTATTTCGTCATTTATTATTACTAATTTGGAAGGATCTGACAGAGAATTAGTAAATTATCAGAGAGATTCAAGTCTCCTAAAAATTAAAGAGAATGTAAACTCATTAGCTTTGTAACAGCAGCAGGAACACAACTAGGAAATAATTGCTTGTTATAATGGGCAATTAATATAAAACTGGGGTACTCAGTAAGCTGGTAGTAAAGTTGAGCCAAAATGGGCTTTAATGTCAAACTATACCTTAGATTTTTTCTTCTTCTTTTATTTTTTAGAGACAGTGTGTCAATTTGTTGTCCAAGCTGGAGTGCAGTGGCACAATCATAGCTCACTGCAGCCTCAAACTCTTGGGCTCAAGCAACCCTCCTACCTCAGCCTCCAAAAGTACTGGGATTACACATGTGAGCCGCTGCACTTGGCCCACCTTAGATTTTTCTGAAGGAAAGTTTGTTTTGATCAGAAATGCACAGACAAGAATATGAATGCATGTAGAATAATATTTTCTGTCCACCATGAACACTCAAATAAATGTTTTGTTTTGCTTATTTGTTTTTCTTGTAACACCATGGCATTTGATTTGTGAAAGAATATCAGGAAAGATGGTTGGATTTCAACTAGCAGTTTTTATAAACTTCTCTCATCTGTAAGCATATTTATTTGACTGCTCTCCAGAGCATGAATTTTTAATTAAAATAATTATATACATACATACATATATGGTAAGAGAGAGAGATAGAGACAGTGATAAAGATAGATATTTTTGCTATTACTTAAATAACTTTGTGGTTTGCTAAAGTCAGAAACAAAAGATAGAAAATATTTAATGAGTCAAAATCATTGGGCAGAAATTTTATTTTAACTTCAATGATCATAATTTTAGCAGTGAATTAGCCAAGAGAAATGGAATTAGTTTCTATATAAGTAATAGTAAGTAAACATCTGTGTGATGCCCAAATTGTTGCATTAAAATTCTCAAGTCTATTTTATGGACCATTTTCTCAACCTGTAAGTATATTTATCAAGCAATATTGCACATCAATGAATGAGTTGAATGTTTTCTTCAGATATTTAAGGAAGGGTAGTGGTCAAAATCAAGGACTCTACAGACAGACTTCCTTGGCTTAAAAACCGGTTTTACTAAATATCCATGTGATTTCAGGCAAGTTGCTTTACCTCTCACTGCCAAAGGTGTGGGGAAGAGTTTGCCTTGCATCTAGATACCATGTCAGCCACAGGAGAACTCTAAAGTGAACATGATAAAAATATTACTAATTTACTGAGATAATTAAATTAGTGTATACATGCATGTGTACACGTGTGTTTGTATATATGTATATACACACTTATATACACTTGAAAATGTGACACATACAAGAAATCAACATTGCCAATTATTCTTATTTAATTATATGAAGTGATTGTTTTAAGGGTAAACAGTAGTTTCCTAGTTTTGCCAGAATGAAAAAACAGCAAATGATTTTAAAATAAAAGTGACTGTTTCAGTTGATGCATGAGGAAGAATTTCTATCAATGTATCCAAACTTTAGAAAGTGTAAAGAATCCATTTTTTAAAAGGTAACATGCTACCACCTATTTTAAATGATTTAGATCTGTGCTATCCAATGCAGTGACTATTAACCACATGTGTCTATTGATTACTTGAAATATGGCCAGTCAGAATTGAGATATGCTGTAAGACTAAAATAGGCACTGGATTTTGAATACTTAATATAAAAATAAAATAAAGGTAAAATGTTTATTAATAATTTATATAGATTACATGGTAAAATAATAATTCATTAGGTATATTGGGCCAAATAAAATATGTTACTAAAATTAATCACCCCTGTTTTTTTTTTATACACTTGCTACTAGAAAATATAAAATTACATGTGACATTTCATGGTTATGTATGATTCAATGATTAATGTGTATCTTTTATAAGATGATCTAATTAGAAAAGAGGTGGTCTAAATTTTGGTTTTTAAAAAAATATTTTCTTTTTGGTTGTAATTTTTGATTTCTCTGCAGTTCGGGGCAAAAGCTGGGCTTTGATGGCTTTGTTAGTGAGCCCAGGGGCCTTGGGTCAGCTGAAGGCTGACTCTTTCAAAACTGCTGTCCTTCTGGAACTAAATTAAAAGCAGGAACAATTACAGCCATGCATTGCTATGAGGGAAAGTGGCTTAAGCCATTCAAGTTTCTGTAAGATAGCCAATGACACCTGAAAAAGCAAATATAACTTTTCCTGTGGAAAATGACAGTGAACTATCTGATCACAGATTCTTCCATAATAGGTGCACTAACAGCCTATATTGACTTGAAACAACTGATTTAAAAATGCTTAATCAAATAAGAATTTTACTTCAAAATTGAAAACTAAATGAATCCAATCAGGAGTGAGGTTGGAGCAAGATGATGGAATACAAGGCTCTACTGATTGCCGCACACTCCCCAATAATGACACCAATTTAACAACTATTTACAAAAAGTAGTACCTTCATAAAGACCAAAAATCAGGTGAGTGAACACTACTAGTACCTGGTTTTAACCTCATATGGCTGAAAAAGGCATTAAAGAGATATAAAAAACACTTAAATATCTGATGCCACCCCTCCGCCCATCCCCCAGCAGAAGCAGCTTAGTGTGGAGAGCATTTCTGTGCACTGTGCAGCAACTGTGAGGCACTGAACATAGGACTGCCCTGTTACAGCAGAAAACAAAACCAGAGCAAACTCAGATGATAACCACCCACAGATGGAGCATTTACATGAACTCCTAGCCAGAGGGTAAACACTGATCCCAGTGGTCTGAACTTGAGTTCCCACAAGCCTCACTACCACTAGCTAAAGGGCTATGGGGCTCTAAATAAATTTGAAAGGCAGTCTAGTCCACAAGGACTGCAGCACCCCTGGAATAAGAGCCAGTGGATGGGACACAGCAGGGTGCATACACTTACTAAGACACCAGCCAGAAGCTAAGGGAATGCTGACAGCACCCCTTCCCTAACCCCAGATTTCACAGCTTGTGGTGCTAAAAGAGACCTCTTCCTTCTGCTTGAGGAGAGGAGAGGGAAGAGTGGGGAGGAGTTTGTCTTGCATCTAGGATACCATGTCAACCACAGGAGAATAGGGTACAAAACAGAGTCATGAGGCCCCCTTTCTAGACCCTAGCTTCAGAACAACAATTCCAGACACACCTTGGGTCAGAAGGAAAACCAGTGACTTGAAGAGAAGAATTCCTTAATGGCAGCATTCATCACCTGCTAACTGAAGACGCTTCAGGCCCTGAATAACCAGCAGCAATATCCAGATACAGTGTCAAAGGTATTGGGTGAGACTCTGAGACTTGCTGGCTTCAGAAAAGACTCAGTACATTCCCAGTGGTAGCGGCTATGGGTCAACACTCTTTCCACTTGAGAAAAGTCGAGGAAAAGTAAAGTGGACATTCTCTTTCAACTTAGGTACCAGATCAGCCACAGGAGGGTAGAGCAACATGCAGGCTCTTAGGTACCTAATACCAAGACTGGCCTTCTGGAGGGCATTTTTGGACCTGCCCTGGGCTAGGGAGAGCCCACTTCCCTGAAGGGTGAGTCCCAGGCCAGGCAGCATTCACCACAAGCTGCCTGGAGAGTCCATAGGCCTTAACTGCACACCAGCAGTAGTCTTGCAGTACTTCCTGTGGGCTTGTGGTGGGATTGGCTACAGAGTGAGTCTCTGCTGCCTTTGGAAAAAGAGAGGGAAAAGGGGGAAAACAGTGTCTTGTGGTTTGCGTGCTACCTCTGCCACAGTACAATAGAAAGCTATGTTGAATTCTAAAGTTTTTAAATCTAGACTCTGGTTCCCAGATGGCACATCTGGAACTGTTCAGGGCTGTAGGGAACTTGTCACCCCGAAAAGAATGGCACAGACCTGTCAGGTTTTGCCACCTGCTGAAGTATAGAGCCCCAGGGCCTTGAGTGAATATAAGCCACAACAAGGGAGTGGTTATAGCAGGCATTTGGTGAGACCCAGTGCTGCACTGGCTTCAGGACTGACCCAGTGCAATCCTACAAGTGGTGGGAACTGGGGAGCTTGTGCCATTTCAAGCTCAGCTCCAGGTAGCTCACAACAGAGAGACAGACTCTGTTTGTTTGAGCAAAAGTAAGGAAAGAGAACAAGAGTCTCTGCTTGGTAATCCAGAGGACTCTCCTGAATCTTGTCCAAGACCATCAAGGTGCTACCTCTGAGAGTCTGTAAGAAATACAATGTGAATGGGCTTGAGGTGCTCCCTAAAGAAGATATAGTTTATAACACAGCACCAAAGTCCATTATAATATCTGGAAAGCTTTCACAAAAAAAAGATAGGTACAAACAAGCTCAAGACTACAAGAAATAGTTAATTCTTCAATGCCCAGACATGGAAGAACATCTAAAAATATCAAGACCATCCAGGAAAACATGACCTAACCAAGCAAACTAAATAAGGCACCAAGTATCAAACCTGAAGAAACAGAGATTGGCATAATGATGAATGTATCGTACTCCTTTAATAGCAGAATTGACCAAACAGTAGAAAGAATTAGCGAGTTTTAAGACAGACTTTTCAAAATACACAGTCAGATGAGAGAAAAAAAAAAAGAGTATAAAACAATAAAGCACATTTACAAGATCTAGAAAACAGCCCCAAAAGAACAACTCTAAGAGTTATTGAACCTTAAAGAGGAGGTAGAGACAGAGATAGAGGTAGAAAGTTTAATCAAAGAGATAATAACAAAGAACTTCTCAAACCTGAAGAAAGATATCAATATCCAATTACAAGAAGATTATAGAACACCACACAGATTTAACCCAAAGATGACTACAGCAAGGCAATTGATAATCAAACTCCCAAAGGTCAAGGATAAAGAAAACTCCTAAAAACAGCAAGAAAAAATAAGCAAATAATATACAATGGAGCTGCAATACATCTGCCAGCAGACTTTTCAGTGGATAACTTACAGGTCTGGAGAAAATGATGTGTCATATTTAAAGTGCTGAAGGAAAAAAAAATCTTAAACACTAGCAAAGTATATCTGGTAAAAATACCTGTCAAGAATAAAGGAGAGATAAAGACCTTCCAGACAAATAAAAGCTGAGTGATTTCATCAACACCAGAGCCATCCTACAGGAACTGCTAAAGGGAGTACTTCAATCAGAAAGAATAGGACATTAGTAATAAAAAGTAATAATAAATTCTCTGAAGACACAAAACTCACTGGTAAATGTAAGTAAATAGAAAAAAGACTATTATAACAATGAAGCTGTGACAAGTAAATTAATCTTATCTCAAGTAGAAAGGCTAAACAAAGAACCAATTAAAAATAATAACTGCAACAAATTTTTTAAGACATAGAGCATACAGGAAGATATAAATAGAAAAAACAAAAAATTAAAAAGCAGAAGGAAATGTAAGGCATAGAATCTTCATTATAGTTTTCATTTTGTTTTTTTACACAAAAAGTCATATGTTATCAAATTAAAATAGTGGTTTATATAATGGAATTTGCAAGCCTCACAGTAACTTCATAACACAAAATAAAACACAAAACATACACAAAAAATAAAAAAGTGAAAAACTGAATCACATCACCAGAGAAAATCACCTTCACTCAACATAAGACAGCAAGAAAAGAAAAAAAGTGAAGACCACAAAACAATCAGAAAACAATAACCAAATACAAGAAGTAAGTCCTTAGTTATCAATACCACTGAATGTAAATGGACTACACTCTCCAATGAAAAGACACAGGATGACCGAATGAATAAAATAAGACCCAGTTATCTGTTGCCTACAGGAAACACATTTCATCTGTAAAGACACACAGAGACTGAAATGAAAAGGATAGAAACAGATATTCCATGCCAATGGAAACCAAAAAAAAGAAGTTTCTGTACTTATATCAGACAAAATACATTTCAGACAAAAACCATAAGAGAAAAAGAATGTTACTGTATAATAATAAAGGGGTCAATTCAGCAAGAGGATATAGCAATTTAAAATATATATGCACCCAACAGTGAAACACCAGCTATATAAATGAAATATTATTAAAGAGAAAGAGATAGGTCCCAATGAAATAATTGATGGAAACTTCAACAACCCACTTTCAGCACTGAAGAGATCTTTCAGAGAAAAAATTCACAAAGAAACTCTCAAAGAATCCTTTGGGTGTCAATTCGCCAGCCAGAAGCCTCTGTGATTGGCATTGTCTCTGTGTGAGTTTTGCTTGTGCCTCCTGGGCTCGTTCTGCCCACTTGGCCTGGCAGGCTGTGCTTGGCTCATGCTACTGGCCTGGAACCCCTGCCTGCCAAGGGCAAGCCAGGTGCAGAGTGATGAGAGGTGTGTGAGCAAGCAAGCGCAGGGTCCAGCCACTTTGCACAGCCAGGCATGCCAGCTGCTGGGGAGGGGCAGGCAGTTCCAGGCACCAGCACAGGTACCAACTCTCTGCAAAGCTGTGGCTGGACCAGATGTACTGCAAGCAGATTCCACTGTAGGCATCAGTGTCAGGAGAGGGGAATGTGGTGGTGCCCAAAAGCTTGGAGTTGCCAGGAACCACACAGCCCCAAAAAGGGTGTTCTGCATGTTACAGTCCAGGCTCAGGTAGCCCTGAGGTCTGGGCTCCCAGAAGGGTTGCATCTCTTCTCTCCCTCTTGTTGTCCACAGGGCAATGAGTGGCGGGATGGAGGATGTGAGAGGCATGATTCATCTCATTTGTGTTATAGCTCTTTCAATCCTGCCTCCCTACTCGATGGCTCCTGGTCTGGCCCGGCCATGATGCTACTTTCCAACGCATAGGGACACAGCCTGACACTGACAGAGGAAGGGAGGCCTATAGTGCTACAGAAGCATGACTGCCCTGTTGCATTTTGGACTTTCATGGGGCCTGTAGCCCCTTTGTTTTGTCCAATGTCTCTCATTTGGAATGGCTGTATTTACTTAATGTCTGTACCCTCCCTTGTTTCTAGTAAGTAACTGACTTGCTTTTGATTTTACAGGCTCATAGGCAGAAGGGACTTGCCTTGTCTCAGATGAGACTTTGGAATATGAGATTTTGAGTCAATGCTGAAATGAGTTAAGTCTTTTGGGAACTGTTGGGAAGGCATGATTGGTTTTGAAACATGAGGTAATGAGATTTGGGAGGGGTCGGGGTGAAATGATATGGTTTAGCTGTGTTCCCACCCAAATTTCATCTTGAATTGTAGCTTCCACAATTCCCATATGACATGGGAATAACCCAGTGGGAGGTAATTGAATCATGGGTGCAGGTCTTTCTTGTGCTGTTCTCATGAAAGCAAATAAATCTTACGAGATCTGATGGTTTTTTTAAAGGGGAGTTTGCCTGCACAAGTTCTCTCTTGTCTCCCACTATGTAAGATGTGCCTTCCACTTTCTGCCATGATTGTGAGTCTTCTCCAGCCACGTGAACTGTGAGTTAATTAAAGCTCTTTTTCTTTATAAATTATCCAGTCTTGGCTGTCTTTATGAGCAGTATGAGAACAGACTAATACAGTGGGGTTTCACTAGGAAGCTGCCCCTTCCACCTTGGAAGCTGTCTCTCACTGTCATGGCGGGCAGGCTGTCTGCACCAAGGTATGCCTGCAAACCCAGTCTGAGCTGCCCTCAGCTCCCTGGCCTCTCTCCTGAGCTTGTCGGCACCCAATGTCTGGAGGGTTCTAAGGTGACAGGGGGGTTGGTGTTTCAGCACTGCCCCAAGTGTGCCACACCCAGCCAGGTCATGACAGCACTTCGGCTTGGACACAACGTTTCTCCTCACCAGAGAATGCATTAAGAGTGAGGAGAGGCCAGAGAGTGGGAGCAGGCACTTCTGAGTCTCCAGAGGCATGGGGGTTCCCAGGCCCCTGGGAGCACAGGGATTCCTGGGCCTGTAGCCATGGGCACTTTCTCTAATCACAATGGAATAAAACTAAAAATTAATATCAAGAGGAATTTTGGAAATTGTACAAATTCATGAAAATTAAACAATATGCTACTGAATGTTCAGTGATTCAATGAAGAAATTAAAACTTATGTTGAAAGTTTTCTTGAGACAAATAGTGGAAACAGAACATACAAAAAGATATGGGACACAGCAAAAGCAGGAAAAAAATCTAATCATTGGCTTAAAAAATGCGCAAAACATATGAATAGACATTTCTTAAAAGAAGACATGCAAATGACAGGTGTATGAAAAGGTACTCAACATCACTGATAATCAGAGAAATGCAAAACAAAACTACAGTGAGATATCATCTCACCCCAGTTAAAATGGCTACGTCCAAAAGTAGGCAATAACAAATGCTAGTGAGGATGTGCAGAAAAGGGAACCCTTGTACACTGTTGATGGGAATGTAAATTAGCACAACCACTGTGGAGAACAATTTGGAATTTCCTCAGAAAAGTAAAAATAGAGCCACCATATGATCCAGCAATTTCACTCTTGGGTATATACCCAAAAGAAAGGAAATCAACATATTGAAGAGATAGCTGTGCTCCCATGCTTATTACAGCACTTTTCACAATAGCCAAGATTTGGAAGCAAGCTAAGTGTCCATCAACAGATGAAGAGATAAAAAAATGTAGTACATATTTACAATGGAGTTCTATTCATCCATAAAAAGAATGAGATCCTGTCATTTGCAACAACATGGATGTAACTGTAGGTCATTATGCTGGATAAAATAAGTCAGGCACAGAAAGACAAATATCACATGTTCTCACTTATTTGTGGGATCTAAAAAATCAAAAGAGTGAAACTCAGGGAGATAGAGAGTAGAAGGATGGTTACTAGAGGCTGGGAACAGTAGCTGAGGTGTAGGAGAAATGAGGGTAAGCTAATGGGTACAAAAAGATAGTTAGAAAGAATGAACAAGACCTAATATGTGAAAGCACAACATGGTGACTTTATTCAATCATAATTTAATTGCACGTTTTAAAATAACTGAAAATATAACTACATTGTTCATAACACAAAGGCTAAATGCTTGAGTGTCTAGATTCCCCCTTTTACATGATGTGATCATTACACATTGTGTGCCTGTATCACAACATCTCATATACCCCATAAATATATTTTTATACCTATTGTTTTGATGCTCGCTGTATATCCTGGATATTTTTATTCAAATGAATGTTAAATTAGAAAATGTGATGACTGAAAAAAAAAGTGGAAGAACATTGTTTGGTGAGTTATATATTTAAAAATCTTACGGATGTGCTACTCCATTATGCTTGGGAAGAGAACTAGTGTGACTGGAGATACAAGGTATTTCAGTAAAATACTGGAGGTAATTAATAATGTCGAATTTAGCAAAGAGAACAGATATTGATAAAAATTCCACACTACCATCCAGACTCTGTGATGTAATTAGAGGCTACCAATTTTATTTTTTTTTCTGGCATAATATATTTGCTCTCAAAACTAAACTTTATTGTAGAATTAATTTTTAATAAAAATAGCTGCTAAAGTCATGAATACTGCATAATTAATGTACCATATGATTGTATGAACTGTATCATCACCAGAGTAAATGTGGCATGTAATTGCACGAATAAATGTAAAATTTTATGATTAAATATGAATCTCTATCCATTGTAACTGATTTCATGTGGGAAAAAAATGAGTCAGCACTTATCACTTCTCTTCAGTTGTGGTCATCCCATTCTGCAAATCAACTCTGCCTCCCCATATTTTAATTAGTTAAGTTTCCTTATTTGCCTTATTCCATAGCTAGGATTGTCAGATTTGGCAAGTAAAAATAGAGGGCATTAAGGTAAATTTGAATTATGCATGAACAATGGGTATTATTTTCGTATTACCATGTCATGTGTAATAGTATTTGTTGTTTACACAAAATTCAAATTTTAATGAGTTTTTTTCTATTTTCCCTGGCATCACTACTACTATCCCTTTCCTTTCAGGATGCTTATCTACCTGCCCTCTCTAAATCATAATATCTTACACTCCCCTCATAATTGCCCAAACATACAACACCAAATTCACCTATTGTTTAATGATGAAAATTTCTCTGAAATTTTTGTTCCTATTTTCTGAAACAGGAACAAAATATTCCACTTTGTGTAAGATGGTGAAAGCTCTACCTTTTAAACCAAAGCCTTGGCACTTTTTATTAACTCAATCCAATCTCCCTTTTGTCTTCCTTTCTTTAACTTGTAATTTTGGCCTCTCTCTACAATTTACAATATTCTTCTGAAAATCCTATCACTAGGTCACGAACATTGCTTTTTTCTCTTAATGGTTTCTGTTGTAACTGAACTTTTTGTTTTTGTATTCTTTTTCCTCCTGGTGCCCTAACAAGGCATTTTGACTAGAGCCTGAGTATTCAAACTCTCAATCTCTTTCTCTTTCTCCCTCTCTCTTTCTCCCAGTCAGTGCTTTTAGATTTTGTGCTCCACAGTGTACTATTGTCAGGGGACAGGTCTTTCATAGTTTCCCTTTGACTACATCAGGACTATTTTCGTTGCAAAAGAAAAGAAATTTTAGAACATTTTCTTTGCCATGGACTGACATATAGAAGGTTACTGTTATCTATCTAGGGACTTGTTAAAAATAAGGAATTGGGGAGTTGTTAGCTTTTTGTTTCTTACATTGAGTTTCTTGTATTAAAGGATCCTGTGGTTTATAAAAATCTTTGTCACTTCCTTTTTTTCTTCCTATTTCTCACATTATTGTGCTTTTTTTTGGTATAGGGCTTTAACGTCCTTAGCAATAACCAATTTGAGAATGGCAAAGAAACTGACAAAAATAAATCAGTAGAATTTTTTAAAGATTAAGTTGAACTCTGTCACTAAATGGGTCCTTTCTAATTTACACTCTGGCCTTAGAGATTTCTTTGCAAAAGGACAAATGAGTGAAGTTTTATACAGATATGTGTAGAGTTGAAAATTCAGTACCACATTAAAAAAATACTTAAATTGTTTGCAGAAAGTTACCTAAGAAAATATGCCTCATTACAAAATTCAACATTCTACAAATGTGTCAAATGTTTTCATATTTTCTGTAAGTCTTGAAATACTGTACACCACACAATTATTATCCCAGTCTTACCTATTGAAGACTTGAGTAAATATTTCAATCTTGACAGCTTTGACATTGTGCTGTATAATTTCATTGTCCATGTGTTTGACCCTGATTTTGAGTTTCTTGTTTTCCTTATCCAATGATTTTTGTTTCCTAATCACTATTTTAATCAGTAAACATAATAAAATGAAAATGACAGATATCTCTTCTAACTATTTCCATCTGTCAATGTCCAAATAGTAAATTATCTCTACAAGCCATTCACCCTTTATTTTGCCACTGTGGCTCTAAATCTTTGAACTTCCTTGCTCTTTACCACAACCCTATTTATAAACTGTTACAGTGTGCCCTCTAACTTTTTTTTTCTGTATAATGGGCAACTTCCCTGTAGCCTCCACCACTTCTCTGAGCATTTCTCCACCTTTTATTTTTTTAACTGCAAACAATTTTCTCTGGAAACATCATTGACTTCTGCAGTCCTCTCAAATTGATATTATTCTGCTTATTCTCCCCCATTGTACACATCCTCAAGTTCAGCAGTGGGTTTCATCTCCTAGTCCTCCATAGTACTGCTTTCCCTACTACTAATTCCCCAACCACTTAGAAAACAAACGTGACTCTCCAAAGTTCATTACCATTTCACTATGCTTTTCCTCTCACAGTTACTGATACTATAAATATTTTTTACTCTTCTATATTAACCATGTATTTTTATTTTCTGTATTTTCAATCTTTAACATCTAGAGATTTACTAACACTGGAGGGAAGGCTGCCTCCCATGGTTAGCTAATTCCTAGAAATAGAGAAAAAAAAAAAACCTCACCTGGGAACACATCTTTCAAATGTAAACCAACTAATCCAAAACTCATAACCCACCCAGCACTCAATCACCTCCTTTATCATGCTTTGACATTCTAGACCACTACCTGCCTTCCTTAATCACCTCAGATCCAGGTGCCAGAAAACTAAAAGCAGCCCCCACACCCCAGAGCCAGATGAAATTACTCACATTAGCATGTTGAGCTGTTTACCTTCACTTGCATGTTCCTTCCCATGGCAACCAAAATAAAGGCTCTTGCCCACAATTTCTGCTGCTACCTCTTCCTTCTGGTTGAACCCAGTGCTTCTGTGTGTGGCCCTTCATGGCATGGTATACATTTTTCTCTTTGGATCTGTTGGTACAACAAAATCTTTTCAATGGTAGTAATCTCCTGATTTGTTGTCCTCATCATATCTGAATAATAATAAAACCTATATTTTAAAACAGTGAAGACCTTGGGAAAATGCTCACAGTCTTCTTTTCAACAATCTTGATTGATTCCAAGTTTACATGAGGACTCATTTCAACACTGCGGCCTGAGATTTTCTATATCACCTTTGAGAACTTCCTCTATTCTCCTTCAGCCACCCACTGTCATTATCACATATTGGACCTCATCAATATTATTAAGCATGCCTCTTTTAATGTCACTGAATCATTCCACTTTGTCCCAAACTTCTTTTTTTCCAATTTGGTTTTTTTTACTAGTCCACACAGAAGACTAATCCTTACACTTACTGAAGTGTCTCATCCCTTGATTTCTATCATCTATTTTTCCCAATCACATGTCCTAACTTTTATTTATTTACCTTCCCATCCACCTTAGCTTTTATGACCTGTCATTTCAAAATACTTCAGCCCAATGACCTACTTGTACTTTTCTTTATACGTTTTAGTAGCTTTTCTTTTGCAAAATATCCACTGTTAATAGATCTAAGTATACCCTTTCTTTATGCCTGTACACTACTACTCTCTGGGTATTGCTGAAAAAATGTATGGAACACACAAAATTTTCACAATGAACTTTATGAATGTCAGTAGTAAATTGCATACCTCACTTCATACCATGTGACAGTCTTTTTATTTGCCCCTATGCAACATGTTTTCTCTTATACACTGCAGCATTTATTTTAAATTTTCATTATTCTACTCAAACTTTTACTCCTCAACTTTATTTTATTTTTCTCTCAGCATTTGACTATATCTCAGAATTCAAAGAGAAAATATAAAGCTTCAGACAGGAACTCCCTACCAAATAATTTACCTACATCTGTCTTTATCCCAGTCGCGTTTTCTCATGGAGGAACAGAGGAGAAACTATCCCTCCTCTATGTAAATTCTCATCCTCTCCTGCCTTTGCAGGAACCTCACACTAACCAGTATCCATACCTTTCCTTGAATAATCCAACTCTCCCTTCTAACTAGATTATTCTAATTTGCATTAAATATATTTTAACCACTTCTATTAAAACAAAAACCAGGTCACTTATTCCAAGGAAAGGAAATCAGAATATCAAAGGGATAACTGTACCCTCATGTTTACTGCACCACTGTTTACAATAGCCAAGTTATGGAATCAACCTAAATGTCCATCAACAGATGAACACATAAAGAAAATGTGGTACGTACACATAATGGAATGCCATTTGGTCATTTAAAAAAGAGCGAAAGAATGTCATTTGCAGCAACGTGAATAAAACTGGATGTCTTTATATTACATTAAATAAGTCAGGCACAGGAAGAAAAATATTGCATGTTCTGACTCAAATGCAGGAACTAAACCAATTTGAGCTCATAGAAGTAGAGAATAGAATTGTGGGTACCAGAGACTGGGAGGGGTAGCGGAGGAGTATGGGAGGAGATTGGTTAATAGATACAAAATTATAGCTAGATAAGAGTAATACATTCTGGTGTCCTGCAGCACTGTAAGGTGAATATAGTTAGCTCTAATATATCTTATATATTCAAAAATCTAAAAGAGAGGATTCTGGATGTTCACAGCACAAACATATAATAGATGTTTGAGGTGTTGGATATGCTAATTACCCTGACTTTACCATTATACATTGTATACATGTATCAAAGTATCACTCTTATCCCATAAAAATGTACAATTATTACCTATCAACTAAAAGTAAAAGGAAATATAAAAGAAAAGGGGGGAAATAAAGCAGAAAAGAAAACAAAAATAGTAAAATAAAACTCAAACCAATAAGACTCCACAGACCTCAGACTTACTGTGTAGCTATAATCCTAACCTTCTTCTTTCTTCTTCCAAATTCAGTTTATACTAATTACCATCATTTTCTCCATTATTATTCCATCAACAAATGATTACGCTCTAATTTTCATCTCCAGTCCTCTAGCCAAAATTATTTCTAATATGATCAATTGCTTAAATGTCATAAAGTCCAATCCTCATCTTACTTGGTCTCTTACCAGCGTTTGATAATATTGACTACTCCTTCCTTTTCAAAATATAATTTAACAATGCGAATTGCCTAAGTGATGGGATCAGTATTCCCCTGAACCTCAGCATTACACAATATACCAATGTAACAAACATGTATATGTACCCATTGATCTAAAAGAGTTGAAATTTTTCAAAACAAAACATAGAGGAAAATACGTGTTTCTGTATATACATATATGTGTGTGTGAAAAAAAAATATATATATATAATCTAGTACTACAGTAATACAATGCCAGAGGCAAAAGAGGCTTAGCAATCTAAATAGACATTTATTTCTAAGATAAGTTCTTGCTGATATAGTTGTTCCCACTTTCTGATTCTTTTATTTTTAAAGCTGTATTTATTGATCAGATTACCATTGCCAGATCAATGATACCAGAATTTTTTTGAATGTTTACATTGGACTAGCCATTGTGAAAAATACGTTTATATGTAAAATCCCATGAAATCCTCCCAGAAGTGCTATGAGTTGGGTAAGGTCATTATTCCTATTTAACAGATTTGTATTGGTTCATTATCATTATGTGGCTCTATCAACTAAAATATAATCATGTAAATTTTAAACCATATTTATCAGACTCCAGAGCTGATGGATTTCAATTAAAATAGGCTGCTTCTCCCCACCACTCTACCCCATATGTTCACTTCTATTGCTTTCATCTAATCTTGAATAAACAGGAGAGGCCTGAGAGAAATATAAAATAGATATTTCTTAGTAATATCAAATAAGCAGGTGAAACCTGAACTGTTGATAATTGGTATGCTGCTTTATAGTAGAGTGTACATTCATTCATATGAACTACCAAGATTTTCTTTTGTCTGAAATGATTTAAGTTAGTTTTACTTACCTGCAGTGGTTCTAAGTAGCTTTGGGAATATAGAGATAGTGACAAGATAATTCTGTTATATCACCACCAAACAAGTTGTTATTATCTCATAGTACTCTCAATTGTATTTTAAACATAGTCCATGCAGCTAATTAAAGATCTTGTGGAAGTTGCGATGTTTTGTTGCTTGTTCAGGTTGACAGCATTTCATAAAATAGCCATTTGTACATTCACAGAGTCACAGGCTCCTAAGTGATATCGGCTAAAGAAAAAAAGTTAACTGGAAAACACTTAATCCAAGCATTTTCAAAAAATAGCTTGGCATCTCTTTAATAATACTTGATGGTCTTCAAAATTACTCACTTAGAATAAAACCAAGTCTCTAGTGCCAATTTCTACAGTCAAGTGCATGTGTCAAAAGTAAAGGCTACTGTGATAATTTTGACTGAGGAGCCCAAATGAAAATCAATTCAAGGAAATAAAGCTAATGAAATGAGTTGTTCAGTTTTATGGATGTAATCACATTTTCTTGCCTGTTTACTCTTCTAGCAGTTGTTGGAACCGTGTGAGGCAGATGCACTGTGCATTAGCTACCAAATTATATGAGCCCAGTGACACAGAACATACTTATATGAGAAAAGATACATAAAGACAACGTATTACTTACAGGTAGGCAACATGGGCTAAAAGAAGACTGGAATCCATTATGAGTTGATTCCTCTAGGCTAAAGAAATCTGCCCTCGGTGGTTGGAGTCTTGACTATGCTTTCTTTACTCGCACTATAGCTGAGGGACCTCGAAAGGCATTCCACTCTAGGTTATATGTCTCAGGGACAAAATGAGTCCTGGGTAAAGCTTTGAAGGATATCTTTCTTCCAAGAGAATGAGGAACAAAGCCTGGCCTGTCCCAGCAATTCCTCCCTAACTCAAGATATTACATTACCAATGATTGCTAGTGGTTGAGAAGGGTAGTGGATGGGTGGCAGGGGAGGTAGGGATGGCTAATTGATACAAAAAAGTAGTTAGAAGATATTACATTCCATAGGAAGGACAAAAACTAGTCCAGGGCTGTTTGGGGAATTTCCTCCCTCTCTCAAGATATTGCATTCCCAGTGTATTCTATAGTTATTCTTGAAACCTACGAGGAAGAAAAGGAAATAACTGGATTATTTCAAGGTAACCCAGAGAACTATTCTGCAGGGACAGAAGTAGAATACAGCTCAATCATGAAGTTCCACAATGGCTTGAGTTGTAGCACCTTATATGCTTGATTTCATGACAAATCTTCCAAAAAACAGCATATTGTTCAGCTTACAGTCAAAACTATATTTGTTTCATGAGTCAGTTAAGGAGAGTGTTCATAAAACCTTCAGAGAGCTAAGGGGACTATGTGCACTTACAAATACATAGCTGTACAATGTTAGTATCCTTAATAATTTATTGCTCTTTGTAAAGCTGATTTTGGTAAATTTTGGGACAACCTTTAAGACATCTGAAAGGACCTTGATTGTCACACATACACGAAGAGAAAACACAATGATTCACTCTTCCAGAATGGGAAATATGTATTATCTTTCAATCTTGTTCATCATATGTAGAAATCAGCTAAATTGGGAATTATATTTTTCACCTTTTCTGTTAATAGGACTTACTACAATGATTAGTACATAGTATAGAAAACAATTAAGGTAAATAATGATAATAATACATTAATTCTCTCATCTACCTAGTACCTGCTGTGCAGTAGGTAAAACTAGACAAGGTCCCCATCCTCATGAAGCTTATGGAGTAGCAGGAAAGAATGATATACAACATGATTATTTGAATTCAACTGTGATAAGGGCAGGATAATCATCATGTGGCTAGATCATTTGAAGAAATAATAATTACAACAAAAATACGAATGATACAGACGTTTCAGTGTCCCAGGATGTATATGCTTTCCAGCTTTGAAGTTCGTAGAGGTCTGGAGATGGATAACTTCATGTGTGTGAGGACTCATTCCTAAGCAGACTTGCTTTTGACGTGGACTAGGACTACCAGAGAATTAAGTAATGGCCATGGGAGGGAATAGGAAGTAGGAAAGCCTATATTTTTCAAGGCTGTGTAATAATTTCTACCTACATCTAGGAAATATTTAGGATAAATATGTAACAATTAATTGAGAAATACAAAAAATAAATGGAATATTAACATATATGTGCAGATAAAATCTCCAATGCACATATTATGTTTCAAATAGTAATAACAGAAGACATGGTAGGAACTGAATAAAATGTTTACCTACATGCAATAAAAAAGGAGTCAATTTTATGAATTGTATAAAGCTACATACATAGTTTGCTAGTGAAAGTTTCAATATGGCTTTCTAAGTTTATTTTAGTAAGTTTCCTCCATTTGACCCAGCAGTCCCATTACTGGGTATATACCCAAAGGATTATAAATCATTCTATTATAAAGACACATGCACACTTATGATCATTGTGGCACTGTTTACAATAGCAAAGATCTGGAACTAACCCAAATCCCCATTGATGATAGAGTGAACAAGGAAAATGTGGCACATATACACCATGGAATACTATGCAGCCATAAAAAGGGATGAGTTCATGTCCTTTGCAGGGACATAGATGAATTTGGAAACCATCATTCTCAGCAAACTGACGCTAGAACAGAAAACCAAACATCGCATGTTCTCACTCAAAAGTGGGTGTTGAACAATGAGAACACATGGACACAGGGAGGGGAACATCCGACACTGGGGTCTGTTGGGTGTGGGGGGATAGGGGAGGGAGAGCAGGGGGTGGGGGATTGGGGAGGGATAACATTAGAAGAAATGCCATGTAGGTGATGGGAGGGATGGAGGCAGCAAACCACCATGGCATGTGTATACCTATGTAACAATCCCATAAGATCTGCACATGTACCCGAGAACTTAAAGTATAACAACAAAAAAAAAAAATTGGCTACATGAATCAGCAATTCTACTCCTAGCTATCAATCCAAGAGAAATAAAAACTTACGATTTGTACATAGGTGTTTAATGGCATTATTCTTAATAACTACAATCTGAAAATGATCTATATGTTCATTGACTGGTAAATGAATAAACAACATGTAGTAAATGTATGCAATGGAATATATTCAGAAGTAAAAGTAATGAGTTAATGACATATGCTGCAACATGGATCCACCTTAGAAACATGGTGTGTGAAAGAAACCAGCCACCAAACTACATATTATATAAGTTAAAAATTAAAATAATGGAAAAATATTTGCCATCCTAACAAGTAAAATGAAGACAAAGGTAAGTATTTCAATATCAAAATGTACTTCGTAGCAAATATCCAGAAATGGCACATTCATATATAGGGACAATAAATTAGTGGATGACTGAAAGGCATACAGGACAGGGAAATGACTACAAATGGACAGTAAGTACTTTTCAAATGTAATAGAAATTGTTAAAAGTTGGATAGTGGTAATGATTGTACAACTCTGTAAATTTCCTAAAAATTACTGAAGTGTACATTTAAAATGAACATGTTTAATATGTAAATTAAACATCAATACAGTTGTTATAAAAGAAATTTTCCTGAGGAAAGTAAAGGTCTAGATGGCTTTCTTTGGCATAATGGCATAATAATTAATTCTACTAAACACTTAAGCAAAAAATAATACCAGTTCTCAACTAAACGTTCCTGAATACAGAAGTGAAGGGAACACTTCACAACTTATTGTGAGACCAATATTACTCTGATACCAAAACTACACAGATATAACAAGAAGTTAAAACAATATGCTTCATGAAGGCGGAATATCTTAAATCTTTGATATATTGGATAATCATATATATGAAAGAAATCAAATAAAGCAATATTAATAGAAATGATAACACATCATAGCTATTGTTGTTTATCACAGGAATGCAAGGCTGGTATGTTCAGGCTTTGAAAATCAATCAATATAATTCATGAAATTATTCTAGACCAATTTTTTTCTTTAAAAGGCATAAAATCATCTTAATATCTAGAGAAAAGGCTTTTGTTAATATTCAAATTTCATTTATTATAAAATCTCCTCAGTAAATTGGAAATGTAAAGAAATTTCCTCTACCCGATAAAGGACATTCCCAGAAATCCTAAATCTAACATCCTATTTAATATTCAAAACCTAAGTGCTTCTCCCCTAAGTTTCAGTTTAAAAAGCAAAACTGTTCTTCACCACTTTTATTGTATATCATACCAGAGGTCTTAGCCAGAATAATACAGCCGAGAAAAATAAATGAATAATACAGAGTCTGGCAAAAGCTTATATGATTTCTATTCTCAGATGACATGATTCTCTAAACAGAAAATTGAAAAATATATAAAGTTACTAAAAGTAATGTTATTTTGGCAAGTTTGCAGGATAGAAGATTAATTTACAAAAAATTAATTGTATATCTTTTCACTTGCAGGGAGTTATTGGGAATTAAACTTAATATTATTTATAGCACAGTAATACATTACAGTAGTCCTCACTTATCTGTGGTTATTAAATGGAAAATTCCAGAAAGAAACAAGTCATAAGTTTTAAATCGCATGCTGTCCTAAGTAGAGTTTGAAGAGGGAGGCTAAAGAAGAGTCAGTGTTTGAGTGATGCTATGTAAAAATGACTCATGTGGCCATTGCTGGCTTTGAAGATGGAAGAGAGTCATGGGCCAAGGGGGTAGGATAACCTCTAGAAACTGGAAAGGGCAAAAAATGTTTGTCCTCTACAATTTTTAGAGTGGAACACAGCTCTGCTGATATCTTGATTTTCACTCAGGGAGACCCATTTAGACTTCTCACTCTCAGAACTGCATTATAATTTTGTGTTGTTTTAAGACTCTAAGTTTGTGGTAATTTGTTGCAGCAGCTATAGATAAAGAACATACCATCTCTTGTCTATTTCATAGTGTTTCACAAAGAAAAAAAATCAGGAAAATATTCATGCGCAGAGAACTTTTTTAATACCCTAGATTGACAAAAGGCAGATCAATGCACTAAGTATTCTAAAGCTAGGTTGGTATGAGAATAAATACAAATATTTGATTAAGACTTTTCTATTTATCTCCTTTCAAGATATTATATGAAGTTTAATGATCCCTTGGTAATTTTGTAACATTAACATAGGAGTTAAATTTAATTCTTTTTTTGTGGGTGTTTACAAATTCATCTTCTCCCTTCTTAAAAAGATCTCTCCTGACAGATTTTAAAATAGCAGAAAAGTGCATTTACCTAAAGCCTTAATATTTGTACATGATATTGATATGGTTTGGCTGTGTCCCCACTCAAATCTCATCTTGAATTGTAACTCCCACAATTCCCATATCCTGTGGGAGAAACTTGGTGGGAGGTGATGGAATTAAGGAGGCAGGTCTTTCTTGAGCTGTTCTCCTGGTAGTAAATGAGTCTCAAAAGATATGATGGTTTTAAAAATGGGACTTTCTCTGCACAAGCTCTCTCTTTGCCTGCTGCCATCCACTTAAGATGTGACTTGCTTCTCTTTGCCTTCCACCATGATTGTGAGGCCTCCTCAGCTATGTGGAACTGTGAGTCCAATAAACCTCTTTCTTCGGTAGATTGCCCAGTCTCAGATCTGTTTTTATCAGCAATGTAAAAGCAGACTAATATAGATATACTCAGATATGTTTGAATTTTAACTTTCAATCAATAAAGATATATTAAATAGATGCTATTTGAATATAAAACAATTGGTAAGTATTGTAAGACCAGAAGAGTGTAGATTTTTTCTTATCTAGGTTCATAAATGAAAATTTTTACTCGAGCTAAAGATGAGCTAATTATTTACTTTGGCTAAAATAGAATGCCTTTCCATTTTAAATACCTAATACAACCCTTTTCCTCTTGATTTTCATGCCGATAATACGTAAGACTTATAATCTCTCCCACTCATATGTATATAAATTTCTATTTCCCTGGATTCAATTTGATGTGCTCCTAAATTTCATCTTTTATATAATTTTCTTGTCAGAGTTTGAGTATTTTCTGTCATCACAAGGCTGAGTCATTACCATGGAAGTATTTGAATGAAGATGAATAGAGGTAAAGGTCACTGGAGGTGAGCACCAAGAATCTATTGCTAAATGAAACATGACCTTTATAGACAAGGACCTTATTAACTAATGAAGGCTACGGAGAAAGAATCAGGTAATTATGGTAGAATACAATTAGTATTGATGGGGAGAATTTAGAGGGCACTATTGAAACATAAAATAGGGGCATGTACATCAGACAGGAGTTACATGGAAGGAAAGTATAAAGGACATGTAAGAATTATCTAGGGAAAGAGTTGGAGGAAGAGGGCTCCAAGAATAAAGAATAATATTTATAAATATATGGAGAGGGGAGACAGCCTAGTGCACTTTGGAAATGGCAGGCATTTCCATACTGATGGAAAATAAATAACTCAGTCTCTGAATCTGGGATTGATTTCTGACTGTCTTGGCCAAACTTTTGGACCTTTGCTCCAGCAAGTGTGTGGTATGGGAAAATGGCATGGAAGGAAAGAAACAGAAGGGGGTAATTGGTTTATGTTCTTTCTGTCATATCTGTTGCATAAAGATGACTCTTGCTCTTTGGTTTCTTCTCACCTCATTCTGATTTTTTTTTTTTTTTTTTTTTTGCTTTAGGCTAACACCTACATCTCTCCTTTATACCAAATACCAGCATTACCCAGAACATGGAATGCTATATTCTGTCTTTTCCTTGAGTTGAAAGGCAAATTATTTGAGCAGCTCATGTCTGCTTTGGGTGAATGTGAATCCTTCCCAAGTCTTCCAAAACCAGTGTTGACCTGCCTTGAAGCAGGTAAGGTAAGAATCTGTTTTTTTTTCCTACTTGCTTATCTGGCCTGTAATGGTTAATTTTAGGTGTCAACTTGATTAGACGGAGGAACACCTAGAAAGCCAGTAAAACAGCCATTGTCTGTTAGGGTGTTTCCAGAGGAGATTGTGTTAAGTCTCTGAATTGACTAGAGAAGATCTCCCCTTAATGTGGGTGAACACCATCTAATCATCTTATGGCTGGGTAGAACAAAAAGGCAGAGGAAAAGCAAATTCTTTCTTTTTATGCTGAATCTAGGGTACACTTCTTTTCCTACCCTTGAACATCAGAACTTTAGGGTCCCCGGCCTTTGGACTCTGAGACCTACATCTGTCCACACCATCTCTGTTGGATTCTCACGCATTCAGACTCCATCTGAGAGTTACATTATTGGCTTTCCTGGTTCTGAGGCTTTCAGACTTGGACTGAGCCCAATATGAACCTACATCCTCCAATCTATCTATCTATCTATCTATCTATCTATCTATCTATCTATCTATCTCTATCATCTATTATCTATGTATCAAACCTATCTATTCTATTGGTTGTCTCTCTGGAGAACCCTTTAATTCAGACAAACCCATTTTTCAAAATACATGCATCAGACTTTAATCAACTACACACAAAAGTGGCATCCCAGGCTTTTTTTTTTTTTTTCATTTCTTAAAGAGAATCACTCTGTGAGCAGACTACAAAATGACAGCTGTCAAAGATTCACTGGAGACATCAATTGAAATAGACTCCCCCTCAACATGCTAACTAGTTATTAGGCAATGTGTATTGTCAGATCTTCAGAAAGCAATGTACCTGGTTCATTTTCCAAGCAATCTGCTAAAATGCTTTTCAGAAAGTTAAAATTTAATGTTAACCTGTGGTTTTTATGCAGGGGTTATTTAAGAAATGTCCAGTTGATAAATATTTCGACTTTTTTGTCTTCTTTTTGCAAAACTGTGGTCTAAAACATTGCCCATGATGTCATCCAGTGTCTCTTATACAAGGATTAACCTACTACGGTTCAGGGCTGAAAGAGAAACTTTTGTCCCTAAATGATCTATTACACTTTCTTCAATCTGACAAAAGAAACTATATAATCTAATATGCAAATGTTTGTTTTGGGTTTTGTTTTGTTTTTAATCAAGTTTCCAGGCAGCCCGGAACCAATTTCAAGTCTTCGTTGTAGACACCAGCTTAATGTAATTGAATGGTATAATAATTTTATGCTATTTTAACTTGGGCTTTAATATTATTCTTTAAAAAAATAATCATTCTATTAGATGCATTGAGATTTATAGTCTATATCAAATATTATTTCAGATTTAGAAAGACATTTTCACAAAAAATTACCCAAATTTTCTCATAACAACCATATGGCATTTTTCTCTATTGTACGTAGAAATAAGTTGAGTTCAGATAGGTTAAGAAAGTTTATCAGATTTCTTTACATAAACAAGTTACATAATTGATATTAAAACTCAGTTCTTCGCTGCCAAATTTAATGCTCTTTCCATTATATAATTATCTAATCAAACATTTCTTTACCATTTAGCACAGCAAAAAATGCATATTTATGCACAAAAAATCTTTTTATGTTTCTAAGTACATACATAAGGTGAAGTTATTAATATTAGAAAATATCACACCTTATAGTATGGTCCAAAAATAATCTTTATTCTTTTGTCATATACTATCATTACCTAGTTTGTAATGTTTATATTATAGTATAAGAAAACTCAGATATTACAAGCCTTATGCTGCAAAGATGACATATGTTTTAAATGAAGGCTATGTGTTATACAGACAGTCAATTATTCAGTACTTTCACCTCTTGCTGAATAAAATAAATGTACAAAGAATTTATAATAAATAAGCATACACATTAAAGTACACACAAAACTATTCACTTCAAAAATTAAATAAGTCAGAGAATCTCCACATTTATAGAACAAAAAATCTAAGCTGCCAATGAGGAGAGTTGTAAAACATTTGAAATCCTGCTTTGTAGTTTTATTAGAGATGATTTCATCCAGTGAGATTTGAAAGCAATGCACTGGAAATTTATGATGTGACTTTTACTAAGATGTATGTAAGTTTATAATATGATGTCACTAGAAACAGATTCATTCTGTATACGTAACAAATCGTTAACTCTGGCCTGCTACCTCTACTGTATCCTGCTGTAACTGGTAATTGTATTACCCCCCAAATTACCTATTTTTGGAAATGGCCATGCCAATTTATTCCTATAAACAGGATAATCTTTCTCTAGCTCTACACACTGTCATTTTATGCAGTTCTATTCAGTATGCCCCTTACTTAAGTTTATGTTTCTGTCTCAGAGTCTTATAGACATGAGAATACCTGGGAATAGATCTGGTGGCCTTCAATCCACACCAAGGCAAGCACATTGTCTAGAATGCCATGTGTCACATAGCCATGGACCCCTGAGATTCTGCCACTTCTATCTTATTTTGTGACATTTCTATGGGGAACTATTTAAATTCTGTGACTAGCTGCTTAACTAGCTAATTTAATGCTCTATTTTCAAATATCAACAATAATATTCCTTTCAATGTGAAGAACAATTTTCCAAGCAAGGGTACAGGGTAATGGTGTCTGTTTGAAAAAGTTTATTTTTAACATATTCCGTTTTTCTTTTTGGCTTACACTAACTTGATTTTTATAAACAGAACACAAAATTAGCCAATGAAATGACTTGTATTTAACTAGTTTTTCAATTTAAACAATTTGAAAAACTTTGCTGAGAATGTCTATTGACTGATGAGATAAATTAGAAACAAATGGTCAGTTCTTTAGTTGTACTTAAAACTATCATATTCTGCCATGACAGAGTGGCATTAGGATTCATTGTTTTTAGTCTCATCCATCTTACTGCAAATATATTGTAAAATACTTAGTTCAGAAAGGAAATATTTATACTCAACCTTTCTGCACTACAAAGTTTATTGGTTTACATTTTTCTAAATGCTAGTCTAGTCAACATTGGTCTAGTTTTCTATATTTAAGGCTTCAATTTATTTTTTATAGTTTTTTTTGCTAAGTTATCATTAACATATTTAAAATAATCTGTTTCTTCTGTTTAGGTAATAGTGTTCTATTCTTAAATGAAAGCTAGATGACAAAAATGTGTGTAGATATCAAATAAAGGAATAGTTACCCTATGTTTGAACATCTCAAGAAGGAACTTTTACATTTCATTCTACCCATCTACCACAACTACCTGTTTTAGATTATAAACTCATGAAGGGCAGGGATTAGTTATCTTTTGAGCAAAGCTCTTATCATTTTGCATAAGAAAAAAAATACTTGATATGCAATTTTGAGTAGGTTTGATCACGTGGCTACTGGGAATGCAAACTGGCTGGAGGTTGTGATGAGCATGGTACTACTTATCCTAGAAGATTTTCTTTCCTCTGAATAATGTAGAAAATACTGAACTTTCTTTATACACGGTAAAATGCACTATTAATGTTTCTTGCCTACAAGGAGAAAATGAAGTGATTAAATCCAATCAACTTTCATTTACTACAAAGTTTCAATGTACTTCCTACTAACCAGGTTTAGCTTAACATAATAAAAACCCTTTATTGAACTTCATTACGATGAAAGTCTGCCAGTCAACCAATCAGCTCTATTGAAAGTTTTAGATGCTAAAGTTCCATGCTGATTTCAATGGACAACAGATAAAGGCAATACATATAATTAATGTGATTAACATCTGAAAATGTGTTTATCAGTTACTTGAAAACATTAATTGCATTGATTTGAAGTAAAAGTCTGACACCATAAGACATTCACAAGGTAGTAATTTTGGATTCTGTGGGAAGGTAAATTTATTCTAAACATCCCAAGTGGAAGGATGTCTATTTAGAGCAAGTATGGAGGAATAAAAAGGAAAAACGAAAAACAAATATATAGAGCTGACCTCAAAAATAATTTTAGCAACCACATTAACAACTGAAAAATGCAAATACACAATGAGGTATCATTCCTAGCAAACTGTCAAAGTGGTGTTTGTTTATAAAACAAACTCAGTGTTAGCAGTTATAATGGAATCAGACACTTTTTCTTATTTTTTTTTTGGTGTAAAGATGGTTATCGCCATTATAAAAACAACTGGCAACCTTTATTTATACAGTTACTTGCATTGCTATTTGTGTTTACCATAAAGTTATTTTTAAAACTTGACTTAATAATTAACTGGCAATTTATCTTAATGAAATAATCTTATATTCACATCATGTATTATGTATAAATATATTAATCATAGCATTATTACTTATGATACAGCAGGTAAGAAGAAATTAGGCAGATAGCGAGGGTAGGGGAGTCCTCAGTAAGGTTTTCCTTTTAATGAAAAGCAGCCCCCAAGTTACTTTTGTCTTTACCAAGAGCAGTCTGTAAAATTAAGCTGCAGACACAGACAAGCAAGCCGGAAGCTCACACGGGTGAATGCTGGCAGTTGTGCCAGTAGTAAAAGGTTACCTGGGACTGGGCATGTTCAAAATGACGGCTCCAAGTTCTCATCTCTTTGCCAGCAAGCGCAGAGTAAGAAGCAGAAAACCAGGCGCCAGCCAAGCGGCAAGCCCCTTTGCTTATTAGTGTGGCGTGGCCTGCCTTCCCAGCATGCTATGCAAACGTCATAACTGCTCCAACCAATCCCTGGGCCCTATCTAAATCTGACTCCGCCTCCTCAAACCTGCCTATAAAATCCGGTGCATTTTGTGGTGGGCCGGAGTTCTTATTCGAAGCCCCTTTCTTTCACTAGGGAGAGAGCTGTTCTGCTTTCTATTTCTTGCACCTGTTAAAACTCTGCTCCTCAACTCATTCCTTTTGTGTGTGTCCCGGACCTTAATCTTCTTGGTGTGAGATAGGAACCCTGGGTATTTACCCCATACAACAATGCTGCATCATTTATAATAATTACACATCAGGAGTGTGGGGAGAGTACATTTTCTATGATATAGGAAGTGCTTAATAAATTATGGAATAACCAAATGTTGGAATATATGGGAAAATTTAAATTATGTTTTTGAAGAATAATATAGGACATGTTCATATTATCTTAAGCAAAAAGCTTTGTCAGCAAATGTACATTGAATATGATATCCTTTTTATTAATAGGCATATTTTACATTTACATTTATGTTATATATATTTATAGAAAAAGCTGGTTAGTTATATTTCAACTACATCAGCAGTGAGAGCTGGGATCTAAGTTATGTTGGTATTTAAATATTTGTGAATTCCATACTTTCATAAAAATATAACCTGTATGATTAAGTAAAATATAATTAGCTCATTTTATCTTATGAATTAGTTATAATAAACTATTAATTTTGACCCGAGTAAATATGTTTCTCATTTCTTTCCTTCTATCTGAAATGAGTGCTATGTCTTCAAACTAATTGTAAAAGCTTCACAATTAATCTTATGTTTGCTATAACTTATTATCTGCAATACTAAGTTGGTTTTTTGTTTTTTGTTTTTGAGACAGGATCTCACTCTGTTGCCCAGACTGGAGTATAGTGGTGTGATCTGGCTCACAACAACCTTCTTTACCCAGGCTCAAGCAATTCTCATGCCTCAGCCTCTCAAGTAGCTGGGATTACAGATGTGCACCATTACCACCCGGCTAAATTTTTTATTTTTAGTACAGATAGAGTTTTACCATGTTGGCCAGGCTGGTCTCAAACTCCTGACCTTAAATGATCCACTGCCTTGGCCTCCCAAAATGCTGGGATTACAGGCGTGAGCCACCATGCCCAGCCATTATTAAAGCTAAGTTTTAAAAACATTATTATCATTTTCCCAAATCCTTTGAATTACCCTTAACTGCTCCCTTTCTAGTCCACTTAAAATACTATTATGCAATTGAACTTTTTAAAAATCAATTATTTCTCATTTATTTAAGAAAATATTTATTTGTGCTCATTATTTGCCAGAGATTGTTATTTTTTACGGACACCCGTGAGATTACTGCATCATAACTGAATGCCTAGACAATTGCAGTAACCGTAACTGCTTTTCCGGTATTCAGTATTTTGCAATCGAGTCAAAGAGCATTCTTGATTGAATTTGGCAAGAATCTGCATTGGAACTGAGAGAAACCCACTTCAATCTATATTATCAACAACAACAACAACAAAACGTGGTTGGGAGATTCTTGTTTCCCAAGGGGTGTGTGCTAGTAATCTATTTATTGTCTTTATTTCTAAATCCATGATTTTGCCTGCCTGTTCCGTGAAAATGGACCCTGACCCTTTCAATATTTTTCCTTGCTAGCTAGCATGATGCTTTGTCAGTAGAGGGCGCCGGAGGGACACTGCAGGAGTAAAGGTGTTTTGTTTGCAGGACTCCCGTGCTTGCTTTCTGTGCTCCTGGGCTGTGTAGTCATCCCAGTGTCCAGGTCCTGCAGTTGCGTGTCTCCTCCACGCACAAACACTACAACCCATGAAGCGTCTCTGGCTTCAGATTCCTGCGGCACGCAGGGGCTACCAGTTTTCCTTGACACCATCCATACTTTTCCACTAATGAGTTCCCAGCAAACAAAGGACCTCAGGTGAGACATCTTATGAACATATTTCCCTAGTATCTACCTAAGGGTATTAGTCAGTTCTCACACAGCTATAAAGAAATACCTGAGACTGGGTAATTTATGAAGAAAAGAGGTTAATTTACTCACAGTTCCACAGGCTTAAAAGGAAGCATTGCAGAGAGGCCTGAGGAAACTTAAAATTATGGCAGAAGCTGAAGGGCAAGCAGGCACATCTTACTGCAATGAAGCAGGGGAGAGAGAAAGAGACCGCATGCAAAAAGGGAAGTACAACACACTTTAAACCATTATGTCTAGTGAGAACTCACTGTCATGAGAACAGCCAGGGGGAAATCTGTGCCATGATCCTATCACCTCTTATCAGGCCCCTCCTCCAATTCGACATGAGATTTGGGTGGGGACATAAATCCAGACCACATCAGAGTAGTTTTTGGCAAGATCAAGAGGACAGATGTCCAGAGAGTACCACAGGAGTGGTACCACGACTTCTCTGCCATCCAGTGAGTCAAAGCTATGTCATATCCAGAAAGTTCTGAATTTCAGTCCTGAGGTGGAAGAATGGGAAGCCCTTCTTTGAGTGATCTGCCTCATCCTAAGACAGTGACTGTTCCTCTACCTACTATTTCTATATCATTTTGAGTTCTCTCTACTTCTTGATAGCCAAGAGTCCTCCATCCTGCAGCAGAAGGTGACTGAGGCTTGGCATCTTCCATTCACTCTGCAGTAAGGAGGAATACAGAACTAGCATTCCTAGATCTTTAATCAAGAAGCTGAAGGTGACCCACATTGGTTCCTCCCTTTACTGGATGTACCAGCAGAGATTATGTGGAATGTCCAAGAGAAATAGGCTAGTGAAAAACCTACCAGGAGAGCGACTCTCTTTCCTGTGGGCATGGCATCTCCAACCCCGTACCCATAGATACTGGGTGAAATAGAAAAGCTTTTTTGTTTCTTCAGATAATACCAGAAAGCATCAAGCAGGAGCTTTAACAGATGAATCCCCTGCCTCTTCAATAAGAACAACATAAAGAGAAGGCAAAGAATAAACAACAACAAGAAGCATTGCAAGAGCTCAAAAAGCCAAAATGTTATCAGAACAACATCCCACAAAGTAGGCCAGAACTTACACATCAAACCTAAACCAGGTGGACTGACTGATAAAATAGAAGATTTCAATAGGATCAAGAATCTTTTAAGATAATGTCCACAATGTCCAAGATGCAACTGAAAATTACTCCTCATAGCAAGAAGAAAAGAAATCACAACTTGAATGAGAAAAGGCAATCAACTGAAGACAACATCGAGATGAATCAGATGTAGGATTGAAGGACAAATATTTTTAAAGAACAATAATAAAAGTGTTTTAACAAGGAATTACAAAGTTTTCTAAAACACATGAAAATAAAAATGTAGGCAAAAATCGAGTTAGCTTAAAAAAATGAAACTTATCAAACCAAAACTATGATAATGGAAACAAAAACAAAATGATTCTGACTGGGATCAAAAGTAGAGTGGAGATAACAGGAGATATAATCAATGAGCATCAAGACAGATCAATAGAATTACTCAGAATGACAAAAATGAAAACTAAAAATGTAAATGGATTCTCAGGGACTGCGGGACAATAACAAAATGTATAACGTTTTCATAATCAGAATTACAAAAGGAGAGGAAAAAGAAGGAGGGGATGAAAAATATTCAAGAAAATAATAGACAAAATCTTTCCAAATTTGTGCTAAGACATAAACTGTAGATTTAAGAAGCTAAAATAGAATAAACCCAAGGAAATACATAGGATGCATATCTAAATTTCTGAAAACTAAAGACACACACACGAAAATTACTGAAAGCAATTGGAGGGAACAGCATGCATTACCTTTAGGGGAACACCAATTTGTATGACAGCTAATTTTTCAGTCATTTCTTGAAACAAAATGGTCACTTTTGAAACTATATTTTGAATTTTGGAAAACATGTTCTACACTTAAATAAAAGTGTATTTATAAATAGAGGTTAACAGAATGGATTTAAAAATGGCTGAAGTATGTTGTCTATAAGAAAATATTTTTAAATATAACAATATAGATATATTGAAAGTGTGCAAAATGTGTACCATACTCACAGTAATTTTTTGTAAAAAAGCAGGAATATCTATATGAGTATTAGATAATATTATGAGCAAAGAATATTACTTGGACATAAGAGAACATTATATAATTATTTTAGAAGTCCACTAAGAAGACATAGAAATTATAAGCAAGTATGCACCAAACAACAAATATACACAGTATATGAAGGAAAAATGATAAAGTTGAGGGAAAAACGGATACATCCACAAATTATAGCTGGATATTTCAATACCACATTTGCAGCAATTAAGATAATTAGGGGACAGAACATTTGCAAAATATGAAATACTGAAGAATATTATCAGACATTGGGACCTCATTGGCACATACAGAGCACTTCGCCAAACAAAATTCAGACACATTATTTTCAAGTGTCTATGGAACCTTCATCATGTAGAGCGCTTCCTGCTCCTAACATAAACCTAAACAAGGGTAAATAGTTTAAATACACAAAATATGCTTCTTGGCTATACTGAATCAAACTAGAAATCCATATTAGAAAGCAGGGAAATTTCCAAACACTTGAAAACTAGACAACATATTTCTAAGCTATCTATAGGATGAAGAAGTCTCAAAAATTAAATATATCTGTTGAAAAATGTAAGAAATAAAAATGAAGATATCACATCAGCACAAAAGCAGTGATACCAGAGAAACTTACAGCATCACACACTTGCTCTAGCAAAGAGGAAAGTACTCAAATGAATAATCTAAGTTTCTACTTCTAGAAAGTAGAAAAGAAGGTAAACGAAAACCCCAAAAGCAGAAAAAAAAGAAGTCAATGAAACTTAAGGCAGAAAAAAATAGAGAAAAATCAATAAAAGCAAAAGCTTATTGTTTGAAAAAATTTTAAACTGTTCAAGATTTACAACGAGAAAAACAAGAGAAGGCACAAATCACCAATATCAGAAATGAAAAGGCATATCACTATAGGAGGTTTAGTCTTTAGAATAATAAGATATTATCATAAATATACATGTGCTCATAAATTTGTACATATAAAAAATAAAACAATTCAAAAAACTACATACTACCAAAAGCAAAACAAGATAAAATAAAGGAACAAAATAGACCCATGACCTTAAATAAAAGTGTATAATTAATATCCTGAAAAGAAAATACTTTGGCCCAGATGGTATTATACTGTCTTTGAATCACAGAAGAGGAGAAGGCACTTTCTAATTTGTCTTATGAAGTGAGTATTACACTGATAACAAATCTAGACGGACAGTGGAAAGAAAACAAGCCACAAACAAACTTCCTGGACTCCAATATCGCTCATGAACTTAGATCCAAAACGTTTCCAGCAACATATTAGCAAACAAAGTCTAACAACATATCAAAAGAATTTTGCTCCATGACTTAGCAGGATTTATTCTAGGTATGCCAGGCTGGTTCAATTTTCAAAAATTAATTAACAAAAACAAATTATATAATCATATTATTGGATACAGAATAATACTTAATGATGTCCAACATCCATTTGTGATAAAATCTCTCAGCAAACTGGAAATAGGAGAAACTTCTTCATCTTAAAACAATCAAACAAACAAACAAACAGGTATAAAAACTACACCTGTCATCAGAATGGTGAAAGACTACTTTTTTTTCTGTAAGATCATAACAAGAAAAGCATCTTATCTTATACTACTCTTAGTCATTTAAGTCCTAAATTCTAGTTAGCAAAATAAGGCAAGAAAGTCTGGGGGTAGGAGCAGAAAGATGTGGCACAAAAGAAACTGTGGTAGAACAGTTATGTATCTTGATGTATTGGTAGTGACCCAAAGCCACGTATATGGTGAAATTGTATAAAACTCTATAGATATGCACGTGCATGCATACACACACATAAACACACACACAAACACACAAATGGATACATGTATAACTGGTTAAATTTGAAGAAATAACACCTATTGTCAATCTCTTGGCTTTGATATTGTATGGTATAGTTACATAAGAGATGACATTGTTAGAGTTAGGGTGAAAGGTGTAGGGAACCTCTTTGTACACTTTTATGGCATTTCCTGTGAATCAATATTTCATAATAAAAGCTTATGTAGTTCACCTCATAAGCAAAAAAAGAGCATATTATGATTTCAAGAGATGAAGCCAAAGAATTTCAGAACATTTAAAATCAATTAAAGATTTTTTAAGTGAAAAATAGGAAGAGAAGGAAATATTCTTAATCTGGTCATAGAAATTTGCAAGAAATATACAGAAAACATTTTACCAAAGGGTAAAATATTGAACATTTTTCCCTAACGTTAGGAACAAGAAAGGATATCTACTTGACCACTCTACTTAACTTTGAACTGGTCACCGTAGCCAATATAATAAGGCTAATAATTTAAAAGAGTGAGAAATATAAATAAATAAAATTATTTCTTTCAGATGACATAAGTTTGTTCATAGAAAGTAGACAAAATACGCAAACTATGGGAGAGAGATCCAAGATGGCTGACTACTAGCAGCTCAGGATTGTAGCTCCCAGAGAAAGCACACAGAATGAGAGGATGTCACACTTACAGATGAATTTTTGTTGCCCATGGACCAGGGATTCCCAGCGGGGGAGCCCCACAGGTTGCCAGCACGACTCTTGTGGCCAGCGTGGCGGTTCTCGGTGCAGAGTAAATGGGACTGAGTCCCCTTTTGGTTGACGTTTGGAGCTCCGGGAAGGCAGATTTGCCTATTTACCTGGTTGAAAAAGGGATTCAAGAGGAAAGCCAGACTGGAAATTCCCGGGCAGAAAAGCACCACGAATCTTAATGCCGCTGTTTTAGTTGGCACAGTAGGTTGCTCAGATTTCGGCTCTGTGAATCAACAAGTTGGACGTCCACTCAGAGACCTAATTTGAAAGTTGGCAATTACAAATGACAGGTGGATAAACTCACAATGATGGGAAGAAACCAATGTAAAAAGGCTGAGAATACTCAAAATCAGAATGCCTTTCCTTCTATAGGGGATCATAGTTCCTTATCAACAAGGGAACAGGCCTGATGGAGAACGAGTGTGAGCCATTAACAGAATCAGGATTCAGAAGGTGGATAATAAGAAACTTTTCTGAGCTAAAACAACATGTTTTAGCCCAATGCAAAGAAACTAAGAACCTTGAAAAAAGGTTTGACGAAATGCTCACAAGATTAGATAATTTAGAGAGGAGTAAAAGTGAATTAATGGAACTGAAGAACACAATACGAGAACTTCGCAAGTATGCACAGGCTTTAACAGTCGAATTGGTCAAGCAGAAGGAAGGATATTAGAGCTCGAAGACCAACTTAATGAAATGAAACGAGAAGATTCAAGAAGAAAGAGTAAAAAGGAATGAGCAAAGTCTCCAAGAAATATGAGACTATGTGAAAAGACCTAATTTACGACTGATAGGTGTACCTGAATGTCATGAAGAGAATGAATCCAAGTTGGAAAATATTCTTCAGGATATCATCCAGGAAAATGTTCCTAACCTAATAAGCTGGGACAATACTCAACTCCAGGTAATCCAGAGAACACCACAAAGACATTCCTCAAGTA
>CAUYLG010051220.1:0-11591 GCA_963573385.1 Cacajao melanocephalus | reverse complement strand
TGTAAGCCCCAAGGCAAACAACCCACATCTGCAGGCCCCACCTGAAGCCTTCACAAGCCAAACTCTCAAGCTCCAGTGGGTTTCTAGCACCTGCTGGGAGCTCAGGGTTCCTGACCTGAGTTCATCATGCAGAAAACGTAGCAGCTCGCTGGAAGGTATTAATGTAGAAGCCTGACCAGCATCTGTAACTCTCTCTCTTCTTTTTTTTTTTTTTTTTTTTTTTTTTGAGATGGAGTCTTACTGTGTTGCCAGGCTGGAGTGAGTGGCACAATCTTGTCTCATTGCAACTTTGCCTCCTGGGTTCAAGGGATTCTCCTGCCTCAGCCTCCCAAGTAGCTGGGACTAGAAGAGCGCTGCCAAGTCCAGCTAATTTATTTTTTGTATTTTTACTGGAGACGGGGTTTCACCATGTTGGTCAGGATGGTCTCGATCTCTTGACCTCGTGATCTGCCTGCCTTGGCTTCCCAAAGTGCTGGAATTACAGGCATGAGCCACTGCGCCCAGCCTTAATTTTTAATTTTTATGGCTGTATAGTGGGTGTATATATTTACAGTGTACATGAGATATTTTGATACAGACATACAATGTATAATAATCACATCAAGATAAATGTGGTATCCATCACCTCAAACATTCATCATTTCTTTGTGTTATGAACGTTGCAATTGCACTCTCTCAGTTATTCTAAAATGTTCATTCCCTTGAAAGGGTGAGAATATTTACTTTTTTTTTTTTTGAGATGGAGTCTCACTCTGTTGCCCAGGATGGAGTGCAGTGGTGTGATCTCAGCTCACTGCAACCTCCACCTCCAGGGTTCAAGCAATTCTCCTGCCTCAGCCTCTTGAGTAGCTGCAACTACAGGCACACGCTACCACACCTGGCGAATTTTTGGTATTTTAGTAGAGATGGTGGTTTCACCATGTTGCCCAGGCTGGTCTCAAACCCCTGAGCTCAGGCAATCTGCCCGCCTCGGCCTCCCAAAGTGCTGAGCCACCATGCCCGGCAGAACCTCAAAGAATTTTTGTGAGCTATGCACAGTGGCTCATGACTGTAATCCCAGCAATTTAGGAGGTTGACATGAATCCCTCGAGTCCAGGAGTTTTAGACCAGCCTGAACAACATAGTGAGACCCTGAACAACATAGCAAGACAAAAAATAAAAATAATTAGCGAGAGGTAATAGCACACACCTGTAGACCCAGCTATTGAGGAGGTTGAGGTGTGAGGATCACCTGAGCCCGGGGAAGTCAAGGCTGCAGTCAGCCACGATTGTACCCCTGCACTCCAGCCTGCATGACACAGCGAGACCCTATCTCAAAAAAAAAGAAAAATTATCCACTGGTGGGGCTGCACAGTAGGTAGGAAAATAAATGAAACAAAATTGGCCATGAATGGATCAGACTGTTGAAGCTAAGTAAGGGGTACGTACAGGTTTAGTTTTTATTTTTGTATTTGTTTTACAGTCTCACTCTGTCATCCAGGTTGATGTGCAGTGATGCGGTCATAGCTCACTGCAGCCTCAAACTCCTGAGCTCAAGCAATCCTCCCTTCTCAACCTCCCAGGTAGTTCGGAATACAGATGTGTACCACTGGTCACTGGGCTAATTTATTTAAAACTTTTTTTTTGGCTGGGTGCAGTGGTTTGCGCCTGTAATCCCAACACTATGGGAGGCCAAGGTGGACAGACTTTTGGAGCTTTGGAGTTCCAGACCAGCCTGGATAATGTGGCAAAAACCCATCTCTACAAAAAGTACAAAAATTAGCTGGGCATGGTGGTACAATGCTCAGGAGGATCATGAGCCTGGAAGGCAGAGGTTACAGTGAGCCAAGAGCCTGCCACTGCACTCCAGCTTGGGTGACAGAGTGAGACCCTGTTTCAAAAAATACATCAAACTACTATATATATATATATATAGTGCTGGGATTATAGGCATCAACCACTACACACAGGTTTCAGGGTTTTTAAAAATTATTATTTTGCATATGTTTGAAAGTTCTCATATGAAACTGTTAAAAAATATCATCTTAAAAACTGGCCGGGCTTGGTGGCTCACGCCTGTAATCCCAGCACTTTGGGAGACCAAGGTGGGCAGATCACTTGAGATCAGGAGTTTGAGACAAGCCTGGCCAACATGGTGAAACCCCATCTCTGCTAAAAATACAAAGTATTAGCCAGGTGCGGTGGTATACACCTCTGATACCAGTTACTCAAAAGGCTGAGGAAGGAGAATTGCTTGAGCCCGGGAGGCAGAGGTTGCAGTGAGCTGAGATTGCACCACTGCACTCCAGCCTGGGTGACTGAGCAAGACTTCTCAAAAAAAAAAAATTACTTGAGGTTAACATCTTAAGAAATTGTCAGACATTAAAACATAAAAAGAAATTAGATGCTCAAATTACTCTCCATTTCAATAACTTGGCTACAGGCTATAAAATGTGAGCTTTGTTGGAAGGAAAGAACAGAGGAGGCAGAGATTGCATGTGGGGGCCTGACGGCCCTATCCAGCCCAGGCAACAGAGTGAGACACTGTCTCGGAAAAAAATAAAAATTAAAAAAACTATTAGGCCGGGCACAGTGACTCATGCCTGTAATCCCAGCACTTTGGGAGGCCGAGGCAGGCAGATCACCTGAGGTTGGGAGTTCGAGACAAGCCTAACCAACACAGAGAAACCTCATCTCTACTAAAAATAGAAAATTAGCTGGGTGTGGTGGCGCATGCCTATAATCCCAGCTACTCAGGTGGCTGAGGCAGGAGAATCACTTGAACCTGGGAGGCAGAGGTTGTAGTGAGCCAAGATCACTCCATTGAACTCTGGCCTGGGGAACTCAGGAAACTCCATCTCAAAATAAATAAATAAAAACTACTATCTGGGCGTGGTGGTGTGCACCTGCAGTCCCAGCTACTCAGGAGGCTGAGGTGGGAGCACTGCTTGAGACCAGGGTTCAAGGCTGCAGTGAGCCATGATCATGCAGTGCACTCCAGCCTGCGTGACAGAGCGAGACCCCATCTCAAATTTTTAAAAAAGGTTTTTGGATACAGAGATACAGAAGATAAAAGACAGAAGGAAGAAGTCCATGTGACAATGGAGACAGGAATTGGAGTAATGCATCTACACGCCAGGGAAGGTTGTTAGCAGCCACCAGAAGCTAGGGAGAGGCAAGGAAGAAGGAAAGATTTTTTTCAAAGGAATGTGGACCTGCTGACACCTTGATTCCAGATTTTTAGCCTCCAGAACTGTCAGGGAATAAATTTCTGTTGTTTAAAGCCACCCAGTTTGTTAAGGCAGCTCTGGGAAATTCATATAGACCCCCCCAACCCCACACCCCCACTGTGGTTGGAGAGGTCTTTTGAGCTCCTAATATCTGAGAACAGGGAGAAGATAAATCTCAAGTGCTATCCTTCAGTTTCGTCTTTCAACAATCTACCAGCACAGCTCCTAATTCAAAATAATAATTTTTAGGACGCTTAGCAAGATACAAGAGAATATAGATAGATAATTCAATGAAATCAGGAGAATAATTTATGATTTGAATGAGAAATTCAACAAAGAGATAGATAGAAAAAGAAAAAAACCGGCCAGGTGCAGTGGCTCATGCCTATAATTCCAGCACTTTGTGAGGCCGAGGTGGGTGAATCATCTGAGATCAGGAGTTCCAGACCAGCCTGGCCAACATGGTGAAACCCTGCCTGTTCTCAAAATACAAAAATTATCTGGGCGTGGTGACACACACCTGTAATCCTAGCTACTAGGGAAGCTGAGGTAGGAGAATCCCTTGAACCTGGGAGTCAGAGGTTGCACTGAGCCAAGATCGTAACACTGCATTCTGGCCTGGGCAACAAGTGAGACTGTGTCTCAAAAACAAAAACAAAGAGAAATCTTAGAGTCGAAGAGTTCAATTAATGAAAAAAAAATACAGGCCGGGCGCAGCAGTGGCTCATGCCTATAGTCCCAGCACTTTGGGAGGCCGAGGCGGGAGGATCACAAGGTCAAGAGATCGAGATCATCCTGGCCAACATGGTGAAACCCCGTCTCTACTAAAAATACAAAAATTAGCTTGGCGTGGTGGTGTACACCTGTAGTCCCAGATACTCGGGAGACCGAGGCAGGAGAATTGCTTGAACCCAGGAGGCGGAGGTTGCAGTGAGCCAAGATCCCGCCACTGCACTCCAGCCTGGCGCCAGGCGACGGAGCAAGACTATGTCTCAAAAAAAAAACAAAAAAAAAGAGAAGAAAAAAAAATACAATCGAGAGCTTCAACAACATACTAGACCAACTGGAAGAAAGAATGCCTAAACTTGAACACAGGTGTTTTGAAATAACATCGGAAGAATAAGTAAATAAATAATGCAATTAAGGCTGGGTACAGTGGCCTGCAAGCCCAGCACTTTGGGAAGCCAAGGAAAGCAGATCAGTTTAGATCAGGAATTTGAGACCAGCCTGGCCAACATACAAAAATCAGCCAATTGTGGTGGCATATACCTATCATCCCAGCTATTCAGGAGGCTGAGGCAGGAGAATTATTTGGACCTCAGAGGTGGAGGCTGCAGTGAGCCAAGATCTTGCCACTGCATTCCAGCCTGGGAGACTGAGCGAGAACCTGTCTCAACAAATAAATAAAATTAAGAATTACAAAGAGTGAAGAAAGGTTCAGGATTTATGGGACAGGATACTGTTAAGTGAACAAATATTCACATTATGAACATTCCAGAAGGAAAAGAAAAGGAAAAAGGTATAACAAACACACTTAATGAAATAATAGCTGAACACTTCCCAAGTCTAGGGAGAGAGATAGACGTTAAGATAAAGGAAGCTTGCCGAGGAGTGCGGTGGCTCAGGCTTGTAATCCCAGCACTTTGGGAGGCTGAGGTGGGCGGATCATGAGGTAAGGAGTTCAAGACCAGACTGGCCAACATGGTGAAACCCCGTCTCTACTAAAAAATACAAAAATTAACTGGGCATGGTGGATCGTGCCTGTAATCCCAGGTACTTGGGAGGCTGAGGTAGGAGAATTGCTTGACGGGACCAGGGAGGTGGAGGTTGCAGTGAGCTGAGATCGCGCCATTGCACTCCAGCCTGGGCTACAGAGCAAATTCCATCTTAACAACAACAACAACAACAAAAGAGATAAAGGAAGCTCAAAGTGGCTGGGTGCGGTGGCTCAGGCCTGTAATCCCAGCACTTTGGGAGGTCAAGGCAGGCAGATCACTCGAGGCCAGGAGTTTGAGACCAGCCCAGCCAACAAATAAAAATAAAAAGTAGAACAGCAGATACTAGAGGCTCGAAATGGTAGGAGAAAGAGAGGAAGAGGGAAGGATTTGTTAAAGGATACAAAATTACAGCTAGATAGGAGGAAAAAATTCTAGTATTCTACACCACTTTAGGATAAGTACAGTTAACAATTACATATTCCATAGTTTCAATAGTTAGAAGGAGGATATTGAGCATTCCTCACACAAAGAAATGATGTTTGAGATGATGGACATGCTCATCACATTGATCCGATTACTATACATTCTATGTTTCAAAACACCACTATGCACCTCGTAAATATATACAATGTTTTGTTTCTTTAATGCAGAATCCCATTCTGTCACCCGGGCCAGATTGTGGTGGTGCAATCATAGCTCACTGTGGCCTCGAAAAAGAATCAAGACTTGTAATCCTACTCTAGAGTACTTGCAAATACAGGCATGGGCCACACACCTGGCAAATATAAAAACTTTTTTTTTTTTTTTGAGATGGAGTCTCACTCTGTTGTCCAGGCTGGAGTGCAGAATCGATCTCAGCTCACTGCAACCTCCGCCTCCCAGGTTCAAGCAATTCCTGCCTCAGCCTCCTGAGTAGCTGGGACTACAGGTGTTCGCCACCACGGTCGGCTAATTTTTTTGTATTTTAAGTAGAGACAGGGTTTCACCGTATTAGCCAGGATGGTCTCGATCTCCTGACCTCATGATCCACCCTCCTCAGCCTCCGAAGTGCTGGGATTAAAGGCATGAGCCACTGTGCCCGGCCCACTGAGAGTTTTTGAGTTCCTTTTTTTGTGTCTGTTTGTTGTTGTTGTTGTTTGTTTGTTTGTAGAGACAGGGTTCTCACTATGTTGCTCAGGCTGGTCTTGAACTCCTGGCCTCAAGTGATCCTCCTACCTCGACCTCTGAAAATGTAGGGATTACAGGGATGAGCAACCATGCCTGCCCTTAAATTTGTATGATTTTTACATGTCAATTAAACAATGAAATAAAATGAATTTAAACATTTTTAAATTTCTCTTTTTCTTATTCTCAGTGTGAAAAAATGAATTTTAAAAAAGTAAATAAATACTAAAAATAACTGGAAGGAAAGTGTCATTTCAGCAAACATCGAATTTAACAATGTGGCAGAAATCTGATCTGTGTGAAAGGCCCACTGATGCCCCATCCCAGCTCTGCCATTTCCCAGCCGGGACTGTGAACAAATATTGTAATCTTTCTAGATCTTAGCCTCTACCTCTGCAACAGGAGAATGACAACACTTGCCTTTCGGGGTTTTTGTGGTTTTGTAGAGAACAGAGGTGATATATGATAGGTACCTAGTACAGTGCCTAACACATAGTGTCAATTATAGGAAGTTCTTCATAGCAGTAGTAACAAAAATTCAACAAAAAGTTTAGAGACAAGATAAGATGTAACATTCTTGGGCCATAAGGCCTTGCTTGAGCCCAGGAGTTCAGGACCAGCCTGGGCAACATGGTGAGAGCTTAACTCTATTTTAAAAAAAATGCAACATTCTTAAAGTGGCATGCACATTTAGAATATTTGTTTGTTTGTTTATTCATATTTGAGAGAAGGTCTGGATCCGTTACCCAGGTTGGAGTACGGTGATGCAATCTCGCCTCAAGCTATCCTCCCACTTTGAATTACTGAGTAGTTAGGACTACAGGGACACATCACCATGCCCAGCTATTAATTTTGTATTTTTAGTGGAGATGGGGTTTTGCCATGTTGTCAAGGCTGGTCTCAAACTCCTGAGCTCAAGCAATCCACTCACATTGGACTCCCAAAGAGCTACAATTATAGGCCTGAGACAACCACACCCCAAAATAATAATTTATTTAGCTAGGATTTTTAATCTAGTTAGATGTTTTTTTTCCCTGACAGTGGCATGAAGGACTTTACATAAAACATTTGCCATGACTTTACCTTGAAAGGGGGGAATATTTACACATTTTTTCTTATTTGAGACAGAGTCTTGCTCTGTCACCCAGGCTGGAGTGCAGTGGCATGATCTCGGCTCACTGCAACCTCCGCCTCCCAGGTTCAAGTGATTCTCCTGCCTCAACCTCCCGAATAGCTGGAACTACAGGTGCATGCCACTATATCTGGCTAATTTTTTGTATTTTTAGTAGAGATGGGGTTTCACCATGTTGGCCAGGATGGTCTGGATCTCCCGACCAAATGATCCACCTGCCTCGGCCTCCCAAAGTGCTGGGATTACAGGTGTGAGCCACCACGCTCAGCTGTATTTACACATTTTAAGTTTGGGATTTATAGTTAATTTCCCTGTGTTTATCATAAATTTATAAAAAGTTTGGATCATTATATACCATCTCTGCTAGTAATATGTTCCTGTTTGTAAAGTAGCACTTATGGTCTTATAGCCCTAAATGAACTCTACCAAGATACAAAATTTTCTTTCATTCTAATATGTGACTAAAATAATTACAAAATGATGTATTTAAGCAAAAAAAAAAAAAAAAAAGCAAACTCAAAGGAAAAATAACATTAAGCTCAGGAGTTGATAAACTATTTCAGTACATTTAATTAAATGAGCAAGAAGAGATGTTCAAACAGCAGTTAAAGCATTGCCATTTTCAGGAGAATAATTAAAATAATGAATAACTTTGGGCCGGGCGCGGTGGCTCATGCCTGTAATCCAAGCACTTTGGAGGCCAAGGTGGGCGGATCACCTGAGGTCGGGAGTTCAAGACCAGCCTGACCAACATGGTGAGACCCTGTCATTAAAAAAAAAAAAGAAAAAGAAAATAATGAATAACTTTAAGCTTTGTTAGAAACATTCACAATTATGTACAGTAAAAAGGTAAGGATAAGAGATACAAAACCAAAAGCACAGTCCAAAAAAGAACACAGGGTAAGTTAGACATCGTTGAAATGTAGATCACGCTGGGTGCAGTGGTGCGTGCCTGTAGCCCCAGCTACTCGGGAGGGTGAGGCTAGATGATCGCTTGAGTCCAGGAGTTCTGGGTTGTAGTGCGCTATGCTAATTTGGTGTCCGCACTAAGTTTGGCATCAAACTTAGTCCCTGGGAGCAGGGGACCACCAGATTGCCTAAGGAGGGGTGAACCGGCTCAGGTCGGAAACGGAGCAGGTCAAAACTCCCGTGCTGATCAGTAGTGGGATCGTGCCTGTGAATAGCCACTGCACTCCAGCGTGGGCAACATAGCGAGACCCCATCTCTTAAAAAAAGAAAAAAGAAAAAAAAGAAATATAGATCATGAGCTCTTCACAATCCACTGTTAAGACAGTGAGACAGGGGCTGGGCGCAGTGGCTCACACTTGTAATCTTAACATTTTGGGAGGCTGAGGCGGGTGGATTGCTTGAGGCCAGGAGTTCCTGACCAGACTGGCCAACATGGCAAAACTCCATATCTACTAAAAATTCAAAAAAATTAGCTGGGTGTAGTGGCACAGATCTGTAATCCCAGCTATTCAAGTGGCTGAGGAATGAGAATCTCTTGAAGCTGGGAGGAGGAGGTTGCAGTGAGCCAAGAATGGGCCATTGCACTCCAGCCTGGGAGACAGCAAGATTCCATCTCAATAAAATAAAATAAAATTTTAAAAAATAGTATCTATAAAGAAAACTCTGGCCGGGTGTGGTGACTCACGCCTATAATCTTAGCATTTCAGGAGGCTGAAGCAAGCAGATCACTTGAGGTCAGGAGTTCAACACCAGCCTGGCCAACATGTGAAACCCTGTCTCTACTAAAACTACAAACATTAGCCTGGCATGGTGGCAGGCACCTGTAATTCCAGCTACTCAGGAGGCTGAGGCAGGAGGATCTCTTGAGCCTGGAACATAGAGGTTGCAGTGAGCTGAGACTCCACTCATGCCACTCCACTCCAACCTGGGCAACAGAGTGAGACTCTATCTTCACAAAGGAAAGAAAAAGGAAAGAAGGAAAGGAAAGGAAGGGAAAGGAAGGGAAGGGGAGGGGAGGGGTGGGGAGGAGGGGGAAAGAAAGAAAGAAAAGAAAGAGAGAAAAGAAAGAGATAAAAGAAAAGAAAAGAAAACTCAGGCTAGGCATGGTGGCTCATACTTGTAATCTCAGCAGTTTAGGAGGCTGAGATGGGAGGATCACTTTAGGCTAGGAGTTCACAACCAGCCTGGGTGACATAGGGAGACCCCCATCTCTACAAAAAGGAAATAAAAATAATTAGCTGGGCATGGTAGTTTGTGCCTGTAGTCCTGGCTACTTAGCAGGCTGAGGCGGGAGGATTGCTAGAGTTCAGGAATTCGAGGCTGCAGTGTGTTAAAACTGTGCCATAACACTTTAGCCTGGGCAACAGAGCAAGACCTGTCTCAAAAAATAAAATAATAAAATAGACGTGTATTAGTCCATTTTCACAATGCTATAAAGAATACCCGAGACCAGGTAATTTATAAACAAAAGAGACTTAATTGATTCACAGTTCCACATGGCTGGGGAGGCCTCGGGAAGCTTACAATCATGACAGAAGGCACGAGGGAAGCAAGATGTGTCTTACATGGCAGTAGGAGAGAGAGAATGCAGAGGAGACAGCCATTTTAAAACCATCAGATCTCATGAGAACTCCCTTACTATCAGGAGAACAGCATGGGGGAAACTAACCCCATGATCCAATCACCTCCCACCAGGTCTTTCCCTCCACATGTCGGGATTACAATTCAAGATGAGATTTGGGTGAGGACCCTGAGACAAACCATATCAAGACGTTTTACAATTCTGACAGGCATTTTCTTTCTTTCTTTCTTTCTTTCTTTCTTTCTTTCTTTTCTTCCTTTCTTTCCCTCCCTCCCTCCCTCCCTCCTTCCTTCCTTCCTTCCTTCCTTCCTTCCTTCCTTCCTTCCTTCCTTCCTTCCTTTTTTGATGGGGTCTCTCTCTGTCACCCAGGCTGGAGTGCAGTGGCACAATCACAGCTCATTGCAGGCTCAACCTTCCGGGCCCAAGGAATCCTCCCACCTGAGTCTCCAAAGTAGCTGGAATTACAGGCACCAGCTACCAACCCTGGCTAACTTTTGTATTTTTTGTAAAGATGAGGTCTCTCTGTGTTGCCTAGGCTGGTCTCAATTTTCTGAACTAAAGCAATTCACCTGTCTCAGCCTCCTAAAGTGCTGGGATTACAAGTATAAGCCACCACACCTGACCGGCAGGACATACATTTTATGATACGTAATAACATACATACATTTGTACTTTTATAATATATAATACATATCTACATATATAATTCTTAGAGGGATAAAGCATTTTAACCAGAGTTGAGGTGGGAATCTTTGTTATTTACAATCATGGAAAAAAACTATAAATTCAGAATATTTGAATGAATGCTAATATCATATGAGACATCTAAAAATTATCTGCCCTTCTTTATCCAAAGAAACATACAGGCTGGGTGCAGTGGCTCATGCCTGTAATACCAGCAATTTGGGAGGCCAAGGCAGGTAGAACACTAAGTCAGGAGTTCAAGACCAGCCTGGCCAACATGGTGAAACCCCCTCTACTAAAAATACAAAAATTAGCTGGGTGTAATGGGGCACGCCTATAATCCTAGCTACTCAGGAGGCTGAAGCAGGAGAATTGCTTGAACCTGGGAGGTGGAGGTTGCAGTGAACCGAGATTGCGCCACTGCACTCCAGCCTAGGGGGAAAAAAGAAACATATAAAGTAAGATTTTAGATGGAAAAAAAATTTATTTTTTTCTAACACCTCTAGTTGATATTCCTAGTAATCCTTGAGCATGAATAAAACAGTAAAAATGAATTTAGTAGGACTTTACTATCAGCTGATAATTTTGGGATAGGTTATGAACATTAACATTTTCAAATTATTATGACTCTAACAAATTGCAACTACAAAAATATTACATCATGAATGATTGGTTATCGTTAATTTTTGGAAAGCAATGAGGTAATAAACCATATTCTGGCCGGGCATGGTGGCTCACGCCTGTAATTCCAGCACTTTGGGAGGACGAGGCCAGCAGATCACGATGTTAGGAGTTCAGGATCAACCTGGCCAATATGGTGAAACCCTGTCTCCACTAAAATACAAAAATTAGCCAGGCATGGTGGTGCTCACCTGTACTCCCAGCTACTCAGGAGGCTGAGACAGGAGAATTGCTTGAAACCAGGGGGGTGGAGTTTGCAGTGAGCCGAGATCGTGCCACGGCACTCCAGCCTAGGTGTGGGGATCGCTCCTGTTCACGGTGCTTAGCTGTACCGCGGCCATTCTGAGCTCGAGCCCATACACGTTTCACCTTTCCCTGGAGGCTGTTGAGCTGAGGGAAAGGGGGGAGTGTTGATGCATGATTTCTGCAGAATACTGTTTGTTATTAAAATT
>CAUYLG010051219.1:0-10861 GCA_963573385.1 Cacajao melanocephalus | reverse complement strand
AGGCATTCCTCCGATTACAAACTAAAATATAGTTTATATATATATGGAAATAACTGGATGGTAAGATATCCTTCAGGCACTCATTCTATGAACTAATACATGATTGCATCTAGAGGATTGTGTAAAGGGAAATAGCTGAGTAGTAACGCTATAAACTGAGATAATCTCCAAGCCCTAATTCCATAACATATGATTATATAAAGGATTATATAAAAGGAAATAACTGAGTAGTAACACTAGAAACTGAGATATTCTCCAGGTCTTAATTGTGCCAGGATTCTGCTTAGCTCTCCTTCCTCCGTACCTATATGGGGGGTTACCCACACAGGAGAATTCCTTGAACCCAGGAGGCAGAAGTTAGAGTGAGCCAATAACAGACCACTGCACTCCAGCCTGGCCGACAAGCAAGATGATCCCGTCTCAAAAACAAGACACAAAGAAAAACAAAATGCCTGGAAGTGGCAGGGTGCAGTGGCTCACACCTGTAATCCCAGCACTTTGGAAATCCGAGGTGGGTGGATCACTGAGGTCAAGAGTTTGAGACCAGCCTGACCAACATGGAGAAACCACATCTATGCTGAAAATACAAAAATCAGCCATGCGTGGTGGTGAATGCCTGTAATCCCAACTACTCTGAAGGCTGAGGCAACAGAATCGCTTGACCCCAGCAGGTAGAGGTTGCAGCGCTCTAGCCAGGGCAACAGAGCAAGACTGTGTCTCAAAAAAAAAAAAAAGAAAGAAAAAAGAAACTGAAAAGACCACCACAGAAAGTAAGAGAATATTTGTGCATTATACATCCAGCAACAGACTGCTAACCACGAAGTATAATTTGGATCACTCAACAACAAAAACAACAAATTTGCAAAACAGAGAAACAGTTGAACACACACTTCACCAATAAGACATGCAAGGGGAAAACATGCACATAAAAAGATGATCAATACCATTATCCTTGTAGCCATCTAAACTGAAAGCACAATGAGATAACTCCTTCACACATACTAGAAAGGTTAAGATTCAAGAAATGTAAAACGACAAGTGTTAGCAAGGTGGGAGAGAAATTACAACCCTTAAATACTTTATGTCAAATATAAGATGGAGTAGCCTATTTTTAACGCAGTTTGGTATCTCCTCAAGAGGTTAAAAATAGGCCAGGCACAGTAGCTAATGCCTGTAATCCTAGCACATTGGGAAGCTGAGACAGGTGGATTACTTCAGTCCAGGAGTTCAAGACCAGCCAGTACGACATAGCAGAACCCCATCTCTACCGGAAATACAAAAATTAGCCAGGCATGGTGACACAAACCTTTAGTCCCAGCTACTTGTGAGGCTGAGGCAGGAGGATTGCTTCAGCTCAGAATGTGGAGGTTGCAGGAAGCCAAGATTGCACCACTGAACTCCAGGCTGGGCAACAGCACAATACCCTATCTCAAAAAACAGAGGTTGGGCATGGTGGCTAATGCCTGCAATCCCAGCACTTTGGGAGGCCAGGGGCGAACGGATCACTCGAGGTCGGGAATTCAAGACCAGCTTGGCCAACATACTGAAACCCCATGTCTACTAAAAATATAAAAATTACCCAAGCATGGTGGAATGGACCTGTAAATCCTAGCTACTTGGGAGGCTGAGGCAGGTGAATTGCTTGAACCCAGAAGGCAGAGGTTGCAGTGAGCCAGTGTCAGGCCACTGCACTCCAGCCTGGCCGACAGAGCAAGATCCAATTTAAAAAAAAAAAAAAAAAAGGAAAGGAAAACAAAATGCCTGGGAGTGGCAGGGTGCAGTGGCTCACATCTGTAATCCCAGCACTTTGGAAATCCGAGGTGGGTGGATGACTGAGGTCAAGAGTTTGAGACCAGCCTGACCAATATGGAGAAACCATATCTATACTAAAAACACAAAAACTAGCCGGGCATCTTGGGACACACCTGTAATTCCAGCTACTCAGGAGGCCAAGGCAAGAGAATCCCTTGAACCCGTGAGGTGGAGGTTGCAGTGGGCCGAGATTGCACTATAGCACTGGGCAACAAAGCAAGACTCCACCTCAAAAAACAAACAAAAAAAAATAGCTAGGCATGGTAGCATGAGCTTCTAATCTCAGCTACTTGGGAGGTTCATGCAGGAGAATCTTTTGAACAACTACAACAAAAAAGAAAGTGAAAAAAAAAAAAACACATAGAACAGAAGAAAATATTTGTGCATTATACAACCGTCTGTTAACCGCTAGGTATAATTTGGGTAACTCAACAACAAAAACCGCAAAATTACAAAATGGAGAACCAGTTGCACACACACTTCGCCAATAAACCATACACTGAAAGCAGGCACATAAAAAGATGATCAATACCTTTATGATTATGGTTATCTAAATGGAAACAACGATGACACACACCTTCACACACGGTAGAAAGTCTGTGATTTAAGAAATGTCAAGTAACAAGTGTTACAAATGGAGAAACAGTTGCACACACACTTCGCCAATAAACCATACACATTGAAAGCAGGCACATAAAAAGATGATCAATACCTTTATCATTATGGTCATCTAAACGGAAACAACGATGACACACACCTTCACACACGCTAGAAAGACTGTGACAAAGTAACAAGTGTTTCAAGGTTGCAGAGAAATCACAACCTTGAAGTACTGTATGTGGAACATAAAACGGTGCAGCCCACTTTTAACATAGTTTCGTACTCTCTCAAAAAGTTAAAAATAGGCTGGGCATGCTAGCTAAGGCCTTTAATCCTGGCATATTCAGATGCCAAGGCAGGTGGATCATGAGGTCAGGAATTTGAAACAAGCATAGCCAAAACAGTGAAACCCCATCTCTACTAAAAATAGAAAAATTAGCTGGGTGTGGTGATGCGTGCCCATAGTCCCAGCTACTCAGGAGACTGAGGCATGAAAATTACTTGAACCCAGGAGGTGGAGGCTATTGTGAGAAGAGATTGTGCCACTGCACTCTGGCCTGAGCAACACAAGGAGACTCCATCTCAAAAAAAAAAAAAAAAAAAAAAGGAAGGTCATCTCACAGATGATCTAATAAATAATGGATTATTTCCTTGACTTTAGAGAAGTCACATTAACTTTTCTACTTTTAGATAACATAACTGCTATGACTCTAAGAACTTATCTAGACAAAGCCTCAAAAATCTGAGGTAGTCACGGCGTGAATGGTCTGGGAGAACACACATAAAATCCCCACCGAGACACCAAGGAGCCCGTGTCCCCATGAGTCGGACTACAGGCAGGGGTGGCACCTGGATGGGAGAGGGCAGCAGCCAAGAGCACTCAGGGTCTGGAGGCCATGGTTCTAAGGCCATTGAGAAACTATTGGCAAAGTTAAATCCAGAACTGGACAGGATGATTTGGGGACTGTAAATAAACATTTTGCCATTATCAACTGAGATCACCAGTGGTGGTGGGATGGATGAGAGCTCCTCCAGGTGGGCTGCACTGAGGAGAATGCAGCACCAGGCCAGGGGTTCCTACCAGGAATGCGGGGTCTGCACTTGTTCAGGAGGAAAGGCTGAGTGGACCCAGCACGGAGTCATCTCTGCTTTCTACATCTGTCAAGGCTGTTAAAACTGAGCGTCAGCTGACCATAGCGGCTCATGCCTGTAATCCCAGCACTCTGGGAGGCCGAGGTGGGTGGATCACCTGAGATCAGGAGTTTGAGATCAGCCGGCCAACATGGTGAAATCCCATCTCTACTAAAAATACAAAAAATTAGCCGGCTGTGGTGGCAGATGCCTGTAATTCCACCTACTCAGGAGGCTGAGGCCGGAGAATCTCTTGAACCCGGGAGGCCAAGGCTGCAGTGAGCAGACGTCGTGCCATGGCACTCCAGCCTGCGCAAAAAGAGCGAAACTCCATCTCAAAAAAGAAAAGAAAATTGAGTCTCAGGAACAATTCCCAAAAAGGAAATTAGCCCACATGGAAAGAGACATTTTTCTGCCAAATGGGGCAGGCAGTGAAGTAGGTCTCTGGACTGGACTTTCACATAGAAATCGTATTTTCAGCCGGGCGCAGCGGCTGATGCCTGTAATCCCAGCACTTTGGGAGGCTGAGGTGAGACGATCATGAGGTCAAGAGATCAAGACCATCCTGGCCAACATGGTGAAACCCTGTCTCTACCAAAAATACAAAAAGTTAGCCGGGTCAGTGGTGCACACCTGTAATCCCATTACTGGGAAGGCTGAGACAGAAGAATCCCTTGAACCCAGGAGGTGGAGGCTGCAGTGAGCTGAGATCACACCTCTGTACTCCAGCCTGGCAACACAGCAACACTCTGCCTCCAAAAAAAGAAAAGAAAAAGAAACCATGTATTTCCTGATTTGGAGGTTATGTGGGGGTCACCTGGGGGACTGTTTCTGCTTTTGGTGAAACACAAAGGGGTATTTTGTGTGAAGCTGCAAATCTGGCACAGCACTAACTGCTGAGAATCGGAGAGACAGGAGAAGTCATACTAACTGCAGTAGCTAGCTTCCCAGAAGTACGACGTTACTGGGAAGTCAACTACCTTTGAAAACAACCCTGTCTATACCACGTCAGAAAGGCACGAACGACATCACACTCCGTAACAGATGCCAAATCCAGCCCAAACCCAGGCTGGCATAGGCTGTGAACCCAGTGCCCCAGCAAGAGCCGTAGGGTCCCATCCTCGGTGCTGCAGATGCTCCAAAGGCCATGTCCGCGCCCCGAGTGATGTGGGTTCTAAGGGACACATGCGTGTTCCAGGGGTTATATGTGTGTGATGGATGTTGCGTTAGTCTGACAGTGTCAGGGGCTTTCTGGGCGATATGTGTGCCCCAAGGGAGACGTGTGTTCTGGGGGTTGAGTGTGACAGCTGTTGCATTAGTCTGATGGTGTCATGGTCATTCTGATCATTACGTGTGTTCTGAGGGACACATGTGTGTTCTGAGCATTGCGAGTGTGAGGGTGTTAGGTTAGTCTGACAGCGTCACCTGTGCATTTCAGGTGATAAAAGCGTTCTGACGGTGTCAGAGTCGTTGCAGGTGATGTCTGTGTTCTGAGGGACACATGCGTGTTCCAGGGGTTATATGGGTGTGACAGATGTTGGGTAAATCTGACAGTATCGTTTGTACATTCCGGGTGATGTGTGCACTCTGACCGTGTCAGCGGCATTCTGGGCATACCTGTGTGCTCTGAGGGACACGTGTGTTCCAGACGTTATATGAGTGTGACGGGTGTTGGGATCGTCGGCCTCACTTCTGCATTTCGGGTGATATGTGTGCACTGTGAGTCTGACGTCGTCATGCGCTTTCTGGGTGATATGTGTGTGCTCTAAGGCACACACACATGTTCTGGGGGTTATGAGTGTGCCGCGTGCTGCCTTAGTCTGACTGTGTCACGGGCGTTCTGGGCGATATGTGAGCACTCACAAGTGTTCCCGCGTTCTGTGCGCTGTGAGAGACTCATCCACGTTCCCGGGATCAGACCCGCACAGTGGCTGCCACCTTCCCATGACGGGTGTGACGTCGGTACAACCGGTGCTAACACCAGCACCGCAGGTGGAGCGTGACTGATGACATGGGTGGTTATCATCAGCCTGGCGGGTGTTGCATTGGCTCTGTTCCTGATGCTGCATTTCCGTCGCGAGCCTGCAGCGTGGCCCCGAGGCCTTCTCACCTTGAGTGCGGAGTACGAGCCTTGGCTGCGCTGCATTCACCGTGGTTTTTGCTTTCTGATTTTCCACACGAAGGATCTCTGCACCTGAGCAGTCAGGACGGCAAACAGGAAAGATTTTACTCACCTGGAAGCGGGCTCGAGCTGTCCCAAAGTGAGGGGCGTCCCCTGGTCGGTGCCGAGGAGAACCCCGCTCCTGCTCTCGCAGGGGACTGCGTGGAGGAAACGGGCCACGCTGTGGCCCCGGGTTCGCGCGCTCTCTGCTACAGGCCGGGGGCACTGCAGGGCCCTGGCGCTCACACCGCTGACGGCAGACGCGCGCCCTCTGGTGGCCGTCCCGCTGCAGCACTTATTCGAGTCTAAAGGTGACGTGTTCGGGGCCATCGTTCTGGAAATGCAAACGGACACGGAGCCCACTCGCCCACGTGTTTCTAAAAATGAAGAAGGGACAATTAATTGGAAACCATAGGAAATGAAATGAACGTGGATGAACATTTTACAACTCATGCAAAAATCCACTGAACATAGTCTTCAGACGCAGCTTTAAGGTTGCTCTACCCTTTAGTGTAACCCTACTCCTAAACCTCACTAAACCTTTCACCCTAACCCTTCACTGGAACCCTGACCTCTCAACCTAACCCTGTTACTCGCCTGATCTCTCCCTCTAATCTCTACCATGCAACTCCCAACCACTAGCCCGAACCTCCTATCCTGAAGCCCTTATGCCGTAATCTTTAATTGGTTAACTCTGAACCCTTCAACCCTTATCTCCTGATTTTGTAATGCCCTGACACACGAACTCTAAATGCTAACTGCAGTCTATACACGATCTCATCCTGATCTATCCTACTCAGCGCCACGCCGCTTCGAGGACGGACCTATAACCTCAGAAATGTAGACTTAATAATCCTCAACAAAATGATAGCAAATTTAAACCAATGGCATTGTGAAACGATCAAACACCATGAACGTGAGATTTTATCCCGGGAAATCAACACTGGTTCCACACACGAATGCCATTCATGTAACACACAGTATGGTTAGAATGAACGGAAAACACCTCGTAATTCTCTCAGCTGTTATAGAAAGGGCTTTCAACAAAGCTGGGATTACAGGCACATGCCACCATGCACAGCTAATTTTGTCTTTTTAGTACAGACAGGTTTCACCCTGTTGGCCAGGCTGGTCTCAAGCTCCTGACCTCGGGTGATCTGCCTGCCTTGGCCTCCCAAAGTGCCGGGATTACAGGCGTGAGCCACCGTGCCTGGCCAAAAAAATACATTTTATATGTATACACTAGCAATGAATACTCTGAAAACAAAATTATAAAAATGCCACTTTAAGTGCTGGGTGCAGTGGCTCATGCCTGTAATGCCAGCACTTTGGGAGGCCGAGGCGGGCGGATCACGAGGTCAAGAGATCGAGACCATCCTGGCCAACATGGTGAGACCCTGTCTCTACTAAAAATACAAAAATTAGCCGGGTGTGGTGGCGCATGCCTGTGGTCCCAGCTACTCGGGAGGCTGAGGCAGGAGAATTGCTTGAACCTGGGAGGCGGAGGTTGCAGTGAGCTGAGATTGCACCATTGCACTCCAGCCTGGGCAACAGAGCAAGACTCCGTCTCAAAAACAAACAAACAAATTATATATATATATAAATCCACTTTAAATGATACCAATAGCAATAGTATGCTTAGGAATAAATGTAATCAATGGGTAAGACTTAGAAGGGGGAAATTATAAGACATTGCTTAATGAAATTAAAGCCCAAATAAATGTAAAAACATGTCATGTTCATGGATTTGAAGACCATATTTGTTAAGTTTGCCAAACTACACAAAGCAATCTACAGATTTAATGTTATTCCTACAAAAATCCCAAAGGCCTTGGGACAGAAATGGGAAAGCTGATCTTAATGTTTACATGGAATTTCAAGGAACCCTGAAAAGCCAAACTGATCCTGAAAAATAAATCCAAATCTGGAGGTTCGCACATCCCAATTTCAATTCTTATTACAAAGCAATAGTAATCAAAACAGTGTGATACTGGCACAAGAATAAACCGAAAGATCAATTGAATTGGGAGTCCAGACATAAAACAATACCACATGCTCAACTGATTTTAGACAAGATCCATAACCATTAAACTGGGGGGAAAATGCTGTCCTCAACAAGTGATGTAAGGCAACGTGCTATCTACATAGAGGGAAATGAAATTGTAGCCTTACCTATTACCACATAGAAGAAATTAACTTAAAATGCATCAAAGACCTAAATATGGCAAAACTAGAAACTCTCTAAGAAAACATACAGTTAGGCCTTCAAGACCTTGGATGTTGCAGCAGTTTCTCAGATCTGACACTGAAACCACAAACCACAAAAGGAAAAATAAATCAATTGACTTCCTCAAAATTCAAAACTTTTATGCCTCAGAAAACATGGAAAAAAAAGGTTGAACGACAAAATTGTTATAATAGAAAAAACAACTGTCTTTATTATACCCTCAACACTCGACACAGAACACTTTTGTTAACAGATGCATGGGTTTTTTCCCCACACAGATCAAATCTTGGGTACCAGCTGGGTGTCAATCTGGTTCTGACACTAACTAGAGAAAGCATGAGACCCTACAGGCTAAGGGCTCAGTCCTAGGAAGGCAGGTCATGGCACTTGTTGCTTGCAAATTCAATTGACAAACACAAGGATGGTAAAAAGAAAGTGACTGTATGCCAGTGCTTAGCTGCAGGGAACATACAGGCTATTGCCTTTAGGAAACTGCTTCCACTTTCGAGGTGGAAAGTGGGAGATTTAAAAAGGGGACTTTGCAGAATGGCATGCAGGGGATGGGGTGAGGAAGTGCAGGGTCTATGGGACTTGCTCTGATGTTTTATCCATTAGGTGGTCTTGCCAGCACCACCAGGGGCAGAGCTAAGTTCTAAATTGACCGTTGTCTCCTGGCAGTCTCCTGGTGGGGGAAGAGTTCGGAGATGCCTAGTTTATTTCAAGGTTTGGTCCCTGGAAATTCTAAGTAAACGCACAGTAAGAAAAGTTTCCAGGGTAGGAAGTGTCTGTTGGAGGCACAGTAAAGCTTACAATTGCATTCCTAAAGAGCTAAGTAGGAAGTGCAGAAGAAGGAAAACAGTAATTCATTTCCTCTTTAGGAAAATACAGGTACTCAGTTACAAGACTGTAACTACTTAAGATGCCAATGACAAATAGGAGGTTCCCAGGTTACCCTCCGTCCGACTTGGTTACAGATTGGAGGCTCCCCAAACACCCTTCAGCGATTTACTGCAGCACATCACAGAACCCACGAAAACCATGTACTTAGTATTGCTGACTTACTACCAAGGATATCGTAAAGGCTACCAACGAACAGGCAGATGAAGAAATGCACAAGGTGAGGTATGTGGAAGGGGTGCAGGCCTCCCATGCCCTCTCCTATGATCCTCCCAGCATCTCCCCATCATCAGCAACACAGACTCTCTCCTAACCCTGTCCTTTATCATGCAGGCAGATTGGCTACATCCGTGGCCACAGGTGATCCATTCCACCATCAGCACCTCTGTCCTTCACAGAGATGGGAGGGGAGATGAAATTTCAAATCCTCTAATGACAAGGCTGGTTCCCTTGGCAGCCAGCCCCACTAAAGCTGTCCAGGTGCCCCCAGCCATCAGTCATCTCATTAGCATACAAAGGACACATCACTTCATACATTCCAAAGGCTTACCGCTGTCTCGGGACAAAAGGCTTAGCTCTCTGCCTCAGGACACCATGGCAGAGACCACAGATTAACTCTTATTATGTTCCAATAACCCACAAAATCGAAGAAAAAATCTGCACATTAGATACTTCATAAGTGTGTGTTGTCCAAAATGTATACATAACTTTTATGACTCAACAACAAAGACAACCAAATCTAAAAATTAACAAAGGACTTTAATACACACTGCAGCAACATGCACCTGAAAAGATGCTTAACATCGTTAGTCATAATTAAAACCATAAAGAGATACCCCTTAACTCACACTAGAATAGTTACACTAAAAAAAAAAAACAAGTGTTGACAAAGATGTGCACACACTTGGACTCTTAAACACTGCTTGTGACAATATGAAATGGTGCAGCCTCTGTGTAAAATAATTTGGTGCTTCTTCAAACAGTTGCAAATAGATTTACTGTAAGGTTATTCTTGTAAGGATATTGCCGAGTTTAAAATGAGGAAACTGAGGCCAGCACGAGACAAATTAAATTCCAGTTTAGCTGCCAGGGGAGGTTCTGTGGCCCTGGGGGAGGGAGAGGGAGAGAGAGGGGGGCCAGAGAAGTCACGCCCGGCCGTTGTGTGCATGGGGTTTTATAGGGGGTGAGGGCAGTAGATTGGTCAGTGGGGAAACAAAGCATGGGCAACTGCATTGGTCATAGAAAGACTGGACCTGGACTTGACAACGTGCCATTGGCAGCCCAGCAGAGGTACCCACAGGTGGGCTGGAGCAAGTAACAGATTGACCGGTGAGGAAACAAAGCATGGGCACCTGTATTGGTCAGAGAGAGAGAGACTGGACCCAGACTTGGCGAGCTGCCATTGGTCAGGCTCTTGGCGGGATTTTTAATTTTGGGCTGACAGCATGATTTAGTGCTGAGTGTGGGGCTAGGGGTGGAATGCAGGAGTGGGTGTGGGGAGCCTGCATGGAGGAGGCAGGTGCCAGTAGGACGTCCGGCCTCCTGATAAGTGTTATCAGGAGCGGAGGGGGTGAGTATGTCCATCCGGCTCCCGGCGAGGCTATCGGCCTTACATCCCGACCTCTTTGATGATATAGGGAGCCGTTTCTGTTCTGACTACTTCCTGCTGAATAGGGGCGGAGTGAGGGGGAAGGGTCAGTTGGCCGGTGACTCAGTTGGGAGCCAGACTATGGGTGAAGTAGCATTTGGTTTAGAGCTACCCTGGAAATTTCCTTTATGTGGACCTGTAAAAACATGGGCCAGTGACATGATTTGTCGCTGGAGGGAGGCCAGGGAAGCGGCCGACGCTTTGATAGCCACGAGAAGTTTGTCCTTTAGTTGAGTGGTGGAAATGACACTGTAGCCTAGAGCGCTGCTACCCAGTTGGGCTGCCACCAGAGAGGCCGAGAGAGAGGGACCTATGACTATCGGGAGGAAGACTGCTTGTCTGTCTCGGTGACTGAAGGAAGGTGGAAGGAGGGACAGAAATTTGG
>CAUYLG010051218.1:0-18447 GCA_963573385.1 Cacajao melanocephalus | reverse complement strand
TTCTCCACATCCTCTCCAGCATCTGTTGTCTCCAGATTTTTTAATGATCGCCATTCTAACTGGTGTGAGATGGTATCTCAATGTAGTTTTGATTTGCATTTCTCTAATGACCAGTGATGATGAGCATTTTTTCATATGTTTGTTGACCTCATAAATGTCTTCTTTTGAAAAGTGTCTGTTCATATCCGTCACCCACTTTTGAATGGGGTTGTTTGTTTTTTTCTTGTAAATTTGTTTTAGTTCTTTGTAGATTCTGGATATTAGCCCTTTGTCAGATGGGTAGATTGCAAAAATTTTTTCCCATTCTGTTGGTTGCCGGTTCACGCTAATGATGGTTTCTTTTGCTGTACAGAAGCTCTGGAGTTTAATTAGATTCCATTTGTCTATTTTGGCTTTTGTTGCCAATGCTTTGGTGTTTTAGTCATGAAGTCCTTGCCTATGCCTATGTCCTGAATGGTTTTGCCTAGATTTTCTTCTAGGGTTTTTATGGTGTTTGTATATATATATATATATATATATATATATATATATATATATATTTAGTGTAAGTGTGTCCCATGCAATATTTGCGACATACTTATATTTAAGAAGTATTTCTTATTTATCTGACATTCAAATTTAACTGGATGTCCTATATTTTATATGGTAATTCCACTTTCACCCTATTTTCTGTTGACACCTGTTTATGTCTCCGTCCAAATCTATGTGAAATATCCACTCCTCTCTTTTTTATTTTTATTTTTCTGAGATGGAGTCCTGCTCTGTCACCCAAGCTGGAGTGCAATGGTGCAGTTTCGGTTCACTGCAACCTCCACCTCCCAGGTCCAAGAGATTCTCCTGCCTCAGCCTCCTGAGTAGCTGGGATTACAGGTGCATGCCGCCATGCCCAGCTAATTTTTGTATTTTTAGTAGAGATGGGGTTTCACCGTGTTGGTCAGGCTGGTCTCGAACTCCTGACCTTGTGATCTGCCTGCCTCAGCCTCCCAAAGTGCTGGGATTACAGGCATGAGCCACCGTGCCTGCCAAATATCCACTTCTCTCTGGATAGTTCTGCTCAGAGAGGCGCTGTGACTTGCTCCCTCTGAGGTTTCCACTTCTCCTCTACTCTGGGCCCCTATTAGGCCAAACACAAATGATCAGGCACCAAGTTGTGTCTGCCCAAGTGGCCTGTGAGCTCTGGAGGACTGAGACTTACTTTTTAGGACAAATTTCTTCTTTTCTCCCTGACTTTTAATGCTTCATGGTGCAATCAGAGATTATTCCATATTCACTGATTGAATTAATTAACAAGTGACAAACCCAGTGAACCCCCAAACTAAAATGTGGTGTTGCCCCCCTCTCCTGCTCAAATTAGAAAGGGTGTCAGATCTAACTCTTGTTTTCAGATGACCTCTCATTTGGCCTTTTTGCTTTGCAGGTTCAGCAGCAGTAACAGTGATAGACACCACAGAAGCTGGTTTACAGGAGACTCACATGAAAACTGGTAATGCTGTATCTAAGCTCTGGGGCTGGGGGGTTGTGGTGCCCAAGGCCACCCCAAGGAATCAGGAGGGCCTGCTGCAGAAAATTCTGCTGGGCTTTGTTTTAAAACAATATATATGTGTGTATACGCACGCACACACACACACACACACACGTACATATATTTGAGACAGGGTCTTGTTCTGTTGCCCAGGATGGAGTGCAGTGGCCCTGACATGGCTCACTGTAGCCTCGACCTTCCAGGCTCAAGCCTTCCTCCTCAGCCTCTGGAGTAGCTGGGACCACAGGTCGATACCACTATGCCTGGCTAGTTTAAGTCTTTGTAGAGACAAGGAGTCTGTCCATGTTGCCAGGCTGGTCTGCAACTCCTAAGCTCAAATGATCCTCCTGCCTTGGCCTCCCAAAGTGCTGAGACTACATGTGAGCCACTGCATCCAGGCCCTGCTAGGTTTTAGACATAGGGCAGGAAGAACCCCCTTTTGTGGGGTTGCCAGGATTGGGCCCTTCAGCCCCTTCCTCCTTCCAGCTGACAGACCCTGGGCCTCCATCCCCACCCCTGCCCATGCATACCTCCTGCCTCTGATCTTTGCCCCCAATCTGCCCCACCCAGTCACCAGGGCAGCAGAGGCACATGAGTGCTGGAGCATCTAACTGAGGACTTTTGGATATATATAATCCCGTATTTTTTCTCTTCTTTTCTAGAATTTACAACAGAAGAAAACTTTGTTCCAGTTAGTACTTCAAATGGTAACTGCCCCTACTCAGTATTTCTTCATCTTATTAGAGTCCTATGTGGGTATATGAGTGCCTGTTTGTGCAAAAGCATAGACCATGAGTTGGGTCAAATATTTCAAATGTTAAAAAAATATATAGCAGGAGGCAGAAGCATGAAATGATTAAGAGCAATGGCCTGAGGACATGCCCTGCCCTGTCACTTGCGAGTCAGTTGACTAGCAAGTGGGTAACCTTCTTGAGCCTCAGTTTCTCCATGGGGTAGAGTTGGGAATTAGCTAAGACGATATGTGTAAAGCTCTGGTACAAGATCTGAGGTTCCCATGTTAGCAAATGCCCCAAATCATCTGCCATGATTAGGCTTTCAAAATTGGCACCTTGGGGCATGAGGGAGGGAGGAGAAGAGGTGTCAGGAGTGTAGAATTGTGAAGTGCAGGGTTACAGGCACCTTAGAAGCAAGCCTAACTCTCCCGGTGATACCTGGCAGGCTGCTTTGTTTTCTGAAGGTAGTGCATCTGAAGTAATTCCCATCACAGTGCTGTGCTCATGTGGGGCACTTCCACTGGTGAGAGAAGGATTTGCCGTGGGCAGGACAGGTTCTTCACAATTGGAATGTGACTAGAGAGGTCAGGCCAGAAGCACGGTGGGATCTGAAATTGATGATGCCACGCGGGCCCCCTCAAGGCACAAGATTGGCCAAACTCTACTGAAGAGTCAGGAAAGTTGAGCTTAAGTTCAAACAGGAAAACACACTGAGGAATCTGGATTTCAGACGGTCAGGTCTTTTTGGGGTCTTTGCTCACGGTGTAGGGCAAGGGACAGAGAAGTGAAATCTCTGTATCTCCCTCTAGATTTGGCCCTGAGGCTGGTGAATGGAGGTGACTGGTGTAAGGGCCGGGTGGAGGTCTGGTACCAGGGTTCCTGGGGCACTGTGTGTGATGACTACTGGGACACCAACGATGCCAATGTGGTCTGCAGGCAGCTTGGCTGTGGCTGGGCTGTATCTGCCCCAGGAAATGCCTGGTTTGGCCAAGGCTCAGGGCCGATAGTCCTGGATGACATGCGCTGCTCAGGATATGAGTCCTACCTGTGGAGCTGCCCCCACAATGGCTGGCTCTCCCATAACTGTGGCCACAGTGAAGACGCTGGTGTCATCTGCTCAGGTGGGCCTCCAAGAGATAATGCAATGTGTAGCACAGCGCAGAGTAATAATAGCAATTATACCTATTCCTCCCTAAGCCTCTGTTTCTCTAAAAGGCAAATGGAAATAATACTAATATCTTGGGCAAGTTATTTTACCTCTAAGTGCTTCAGTTTAAATCTCTATAAGCCAAGAGGAAAAACCCTTCCATCATGAGTTGCCATAAAGGCCAAAATGACATAATATAGGTGAAATGCTGAAAACAATGAGTGGTAGAAATTGTGCGATCAGTCATCATCATCACTGATATTACTCTAGTACCTCATACTGTTGTGTGCTGACTGTATGCCAGTTAGTAGGATAAGAATTTCATCTACATTTTCTCCTTTAATTCTCCTAATAACCTTAAGAAAGATAGTAAGTCTCGATAAATGATTATATCTGTCATTTTATGGGAAAAAAAAGGCATTTTCATCTCCCCTGGTTTTTGTCAACACGTCACTTGACTTTTTTGAATTTATGTCCAAGTAATTGCTCATCTGCACTTTTAGCAATTTCATTCAGTTCATTGAAAGCTAGCAAATTAATTCAAAACTCTCAAACTCAACTCCTCAGGCCCATAAATACACGCTGGATGGGCTAATTTTTTCAAAGAAATAAGAAAAGCAGTGAGTCCCACATTTGTGCACAAGCCTCATTTGCTTTTCTACCGTGATGAAGGGTTAATTGTATTTTAGTAAAATAACAAATTATCTTCAGCAGGAAATATACAGGAGCAAATGTGTAAGTTATTACCAAGTATTTTATTAAACTTATTTTTAAGATATTGAGAACCTTTTTTTTAAATCACCACATTTCCAGGGGCTAGTTTAGCATTTTGCCTCAGATATGCTAAAGACTCATGAAATTGTTATCAATTTGGATTCCATTTCCAGAACAGACTGTAGACATGTTGGTGGTTTGTGTGTAGTTGTTACTGCTCTACTTCACAGCCCACTGTATTGGTTCGAAGGTGGGTGTTTTGGTCAGGATTCCTGTGGGTGAAATTCATGTGTCTGATTTTTCTTTTATTTATTTTCAGCCTCTGAATCAGATAATCTCACAACACATAGTAAGTACATTGTAAAGAATATCCTGTATTAGTTTATAATTTTTAAATCCTATATAGTTATTTATATCTGAAGAATAAATGCTGCTTTTTTGAGCTTTCATGAATGGCATAAGGACTCCATAAAACTATGATTTGTGTCCGTTCTTGAAATACAAAGGCAATAGAAACTTCTTTCAATACAGCATGAATGCGCCACATGGTTATACAGTTGTATGTGTGTGTGTTTCAATTTTATTTTGTCTCACCCTTAAATTTCATGCATGTCAGAATCAACTAGAGTATTTGTTTGAGTAGGTCCTTGGAATTCCTCTTCCTCCCTCTAGAGACCCTTATTTGGAGGGCCTGAGGTGAGGCTCAAGAATCCTCGGTTTTACAAAATCACACATGAGGGTGGTTTGCAGACCACACTTTGAGAAACCATCCTGCACGGCCCAATACTGATTAAACTTTGGTGTTTGCAGTGTAATTTTGGAAGCACTACTTTGCTCAGAATTTACAAAGAAAGTGACAGAAGATGTGTGTGTATGCGTGTGTGTGTATGTTTGTCCTTTAAATGCTGCCTATTTTAATTTATTGTTGTCAAGCGAATTTAAATTTTTAACATTTTCCCAACAGTTCTTGGCTACATCCTAAGTTTAACTTGTTGATATTAAAGGCTTTTTCGTAAGCAGATTGCTATCACTGAACTTTTAACACTGACCTCTCAAAATAGCCTCAACATCCTTGCCACCTCATCTGGAGAACTCCAGTCCTCCTTGGAGCCTTCTTAGCAGGAGAGCTCACAGCTTGGGAACATGTCCCCTGCCTTCAGGGATGACACATCAACTGATCACACAGGCACAATGACAATTGTGAAAAGCGCTGGAGCCAGAGTGCATGGCAGGAGAGGTGTGAGCAGCCCATCGCGAGAGAGACCCTGAGGAAGTCGCAGGGAGCTGAGGTCTGGAGCAGGTGCAGGAGTAGCCAGGCAGAGTGGGGAAGAAGAGTGTTTGCCTCTTACCCCCCAGCACTGTTGTCAGAAACTCGAAACAGATACAGACTTAGACTGACCGTATCCACCGTCCCCGAGAAGCCATATGTTCTCCTCCCTGCTCAGCTGCCTTAATGTGCTGTCTAGTCAGGGTGGTGCTCTGACGGGAGGCTCTCCCGAAGTCCCATTTCTCTGTGTTCTTGATATATTTGCTGAAGCTCTAGGAAAAAAGACTTTTGATCAGTGAAGTTTGGAAAGTGGTGCTTGCCTTTGGTGGTAGGAAAATATTGGTCTTTGGGGATAAAGAGCAGGTGCGTGCACAGCTGCTGTCAAGTTTCGGTTCTTATTTGCTTTTTGGTCCTTGTCTAAATCTGGAGGGAGAGGGTAGGGGTAAGCCTGCAGACATGGTCAATGAGGAAATCCCTGGGGAGCTCATTCTTGGTCATGTCTCAAACTGACACATTAAGCAGTGAACAATCCACCACCACATCCGCTTTGTGGCATCCTCCACCTCCTCCACACCATCCCCTCGGGCTGTCTCCATTCACTTGGGGACAGTGAGACTCCATGGCAAGGGCTCACACGAGGCTCCCATCCACAAAATCCTTAAACAGTGCTGAGACAGATGCAGACTACAGAGCAGGAAAGACAGTGCCTGGGAGTGTGAGATAACCTGTGTGCTTGTGATGGACGGAGGGGACGGGCTTACCACCTCCTTAAAGATGAAAACTGCAAGGATCAAAATGGTCTTATCTTGAATAGTGCTGCAAAGTCAATAGAAAAGCAATGCGGAGCTTTGGTCAAGGCTGCTGGGTGACTTCCTATTGAAGACCCACCTTTGGTGGGCTATGGAAAGTAGGTTGGTGTGGACCACCTTCCTTGCATCAGCAAGAACCACAGGAGTGGGTTGGTAGCAGACAGTGGTTTTGCGGGAGGGAGTACGGGGGAAGATGGTGGACAGGGATGTCACAGTCTCTGTGTCCTTACCTACTCTCTAAATGTCTGTGCCTCAGTTTCTCAACTGTAAGTGCAGATGGCAGGGTTGGTGGGAAGGTTAAAAGAGATAACATATGTAAAAACGGTATTATCTTCGAGGAACTATGAAGACACAGTGAGACTTCACAGTAAGTCAAAATGAACATTTGCTTAGGTTCTCTTCCCATACTGCTCCTCCCGTTAGGCATCTCTCCCAGCATCGTTGGAGTAGCCTACCTGGTAGACATGAGCTAGCTTGATGATACCTTGCCTATTTTATTTTTGCTCAAGCTCTTCCTCAGCAGTAAATACACAGTAGGTATGTTTCTCATCTTCATGAGATTTGTGGCAGTGACAGAGTCCAATGGAAAGGCACCAGATCTCTTAGAAAACGCTTACGTCTTTGGGAAATACCTTGACAGATCTCTTGGTGGCTTCTGGTTGGGCCATTCTGATGGCTTAGCTATGTTGGACACTGATCCCCAGTGATAGAGATCAGCCTGTCTCCATTTCCTGGAAAAAAAAAAAAGTGGGAGCTTCCCCCTATAGGTAATTTCCTACCATTTCTACAATGGCAGCTGGAGTTATCTACAGCTATGTGGTTGATTTTTGGAAGACTAAAAATTGGTCTCAATATGTGCAGAAGGATCTATTCAAAATGTGTGGACATAGCAGAACCAGAAACAACTTCAATGTTCTGTTCCATGCTATAGATGAGCCTTGTCAAGGCCCTGGAGCTCTGAGTTTCTGAGTTGGATGAGTTTGACTGCCATGAAATTAAGCAGGATACGCAGGGCCTGGCAATGGGAATTGCATGGTGTCATGTAGACTGTTTAAATGGCAGAGTTTTGAATGGCAGGATCTCTCAGGCACATCTGTCAGCGTGTCCTTGAGTGTGGGAGCAGGGATGGCATGTGAAAAATGAGGTGGGGATGTTCTGGTACAGATGTTCCCTAGTTTGCTATCTCTGTTGAAAGAATGTTCTGGTTTCTACTGTGAGTTGCTTCCTTATCAGGGGTTCATAGTCACATGGTTTCAGCGGCCTCCTTCCTAAGCTATCAATACGAAGCAGGGCAGCTGGGGAATCCCATTGTGGACCTCACATTCAGGCTGTTGAGGCAGGTGAAGCAGTTCTCTGACATACACAGCAAGTCCTATCACTGGCCTGTTGGTTCTGTTAGAGAAATTCAAATTTCTGAACCATGATTGCCATGCTCTCAGGACCCACAGTTACAAAGAATCTGAGGAGCCGGGTGTAGTGGCACATGCCTGTAGTTCCAGCTACTCTATCGCTGGAGGCAGGAGGATCACTTGAACCCAGGAATTTGAATCCAGCCTGGATAATGGAGCAAGACTCTATCTCTAAAAATAAAATAATGATCTGATAATTTTGTCAAATGCCCAATCCCCCTTTTACCAGGAAGCAAAAAGAAAAGGAATGATGAAATAAACTATATTGGAAATGTTAATAAGAATTTAAACATAGCAGACCTTTTTGTGTCACATAGATCGTGGTATATAAACATCACGAAAGACAAAAGAATACCAGCACATGTCTTTTTTAGTAAAATAAGATGGTCCAGGTTCTTGCTGCAAAATATCATGTGATGAAATCCCTATCGAAGTGGGTAAGAGCATCATATTTTATTTTTGTCCTTAGAATTATATCATTGACTCCTGGATTCTTGAATTTGAGAAATTCATCTAGGATATCATCATCTGAAGACTCATAGTCCGAGATTTCTGTTGTACAATCAGTTCTACCATTATTAGTATCTGGAGTGCTGTGTCTTATATTCCTCTTCTGGTTCATCTAATGATTGCAAAACATCTACCTTTGTTAATTTTCTTCTCTTTGCCATCACTAGTAGACAGTGAAAAAATTTGAACTCTTAACCACATTCAATGAAAGCTAAAAGCACACTATGAAGACAGTGTCTCCAATCTTAAAAAAAAAAAAACACTTCTTCAAAGAAAACACAGTACTTTGGGCATGGAAGAATGATGACTTATACCACCGTTTCATCTTTTTAGGCAGCGTCACCATTTTACCCTTTTCTTACAATATATTAATTGATGAATAATGATGCAGTAATTTCTTGGATGATAAAATAGGAAAATGTTTCAAGATACAGGAAAAATGAAGTCACATGCCAATAATGAGTCTTGGATTTATAAAAGGATCTAATGGATCCATATGGTGATTACAGGATAGAAAGAGTTTTATCCTATTTTTTAAATGAATACATATTCTATCTTATCTTTGAAAGACCTCTAAAATATATAAAAGCTATGCAATATCAATACTCACAAGTATAGTTAGAACTGCTCAAAAAGGAACTCAAAAGCTACAATTGAGTCCGATTGACCTTGCCTGGCCTCACTGATTACAAAGACCCAGCGATCTCTAGATTTCTATTTGCTTCAAGATAGAATAAAATGTTTTCAGGTTATGGGTCAGAAGGAACAGAATATCTGACACTAATATATTTTCTTATTTAGGAGGCATCCGAGTGGCTGTTGTCAATGCCAGCTATACTCAAATTGCAGACTGGACAATGGTTTAAACTGTTTTCTCTTGTCCAACTTTTTCTTCCATGCATACATTACATCTTGTCGCTATAAGCCGTAGCGTTAGGGGGCTAGTAAAGAGACATGTGCTTCATTACACCTAAAATGATGGAGCTCCTCATATCCAATCCACTTGCTTTAATCTGCTCTTGTGAAACTCGTTATGCAAGAACGCCAGAGACATACAAACCAAAGATTGAGCCACAGCGCCCTCTGGTGTGATTGTACGGTGAAGTGAAAGCCAATTTCTGTGACTTGCAGGAAATCGTTTGTAGTGTTTCTAAGACGAATTTGTGTTCTTTCCAGGTTGGTGGATCCCAGGGACTACAGACTCTGGTAAGAACTTTTCTTCACTCCTCTTCCTTAGTGGGGTTGGCCAGTTCCCCTCTGCTGCTGTTGGCTACCTGAGGCTGACCGCAGCTGTGGTCACAGAGCAAATGGGGACAGGAGACATGGGTGCCAAGACCCTGGGTGTGTCCCAGGTGCACATCCAGTCAATCCCAGCTGTCATTCTTCTTCCTCTTGCTCTCTGACTCTTAGTCATTTATCAGATGAGATTAGCTTCAGTTTGGTGTGAGGAGAGGTAGTTGAAACAAAAGGTCAGTACCTCTGGGTTGAAGTGATTCTCCTGCCTCAGCCTCCTGAGTAGCTGGGACTACAGACACATGCCACCATACCCAGCTAATTTTTTTACTTTTGGTAGAGACAGGGTTTTACCATGTTAGCCAGGATGGTCTCAATCTCTTGACCTCGTGATCCGCCTGCCTCAGCCTCCCAAAGTGCTGGGATTACAGGTGTGAGGCACCCACAACCGGCCCCCTTTTTCTTTTCACTAATAATGACAGATATCTGGAAGATAGCTAACATCTACCAAGCACTTGTTATACAAATGATTTTCATGTATGAAATGAATTGATATATTTTAAAAAGACTTAAAATACCACCTGGCACACAATAAGTGCTCAACTAATGCACATAGTGAGTGCTATTATCATGAAATCTTCCCAAGAACACTTTGAGCTAAGTAATATGATTATACCGGTTTTGCAGATGGGAAAACCAGGGCACAGTTAGGTAATTTGTCAATATTTCTGTGTCTAAGGTCATGTGTCTGGTGAGTAGTAGGGAAGAGATTTGAGTTGAGGATAGGTGCCTCCTTCTACCCCTGCCCTAGTTTTTGACTTTGGCTCAATGTTCCTGCCTCTCTAGCGAGAGTGTGAAGATCTTTGTGCCCAAGTTTGATTTTTCAGGGTCTCCTATGTGTTCACTTAGGATGACTCTGCCCCGAGCCCTTGGCACTGTTAAGGCCAGTCCCTCCCCTTCCAGGACATGCCTTGAGAGATCCAGAAATGGCCTGGGAGAGGCAGCTTTCTGACCAACATGTGGCAAGGGAGAGGCTGAGGCAGGGAGGCCGAGCACTCTTCCAAAGGAACCATTCACAGGGTGACCAGGAGGGGACTCATTGCCCCGCTGCACCCCTAGGTTCATCTCTGATCCAGAAGAGGTACAGAGGGCATAGAAGGTAGGGTATTTAGCTCCTAAGAGGGGCCCTTCTGAATAAGTCCTCAGGTCTGAACAGTCACCTCTTCCATGGATTATGTTCCTGAGACTGGGGAGGGACAGAGCATGGGAGGTCCAGAATGTACCTTGGGGATGCCCTGAAGATGGTCCAGCTGGCCTTTCCTCCCTCTAGGAGGAAAAGCGACCTGACCCCTCCCCTGGCATCCCATTCCAGCCTCTCACTCTGTGACCACAAGTTTCTTGTAACCTCAAACTCACCATTGAAAAGCCATACCCAGGATCTGGCTCCTGCCGTTAGGAGGGTGGGGTGCGCCCTCAGGACCTGTGCCTATTTTCCTCACACCATCAATGCAGCTTACCCCGGTGGGTGGTCTAGTGGCATCATGTCTGGCAGGAACATGGTGCCTGTTGACTTCCCAGCATGGCCAGCTCCACGGTGGGATGCAGGCTCTCTCAGCCCCTCCCAGGAGAGGAGAATGGAAAAGTAGGTCAAGGCTCGCTCTTGGACTTGATTCTGATGGAAGTGGAGAGTGTATTAAAGCATTTTGAGCAGGGAAGTGAGTTGAATGTATTTGTACTTTGTAAAGATAAAACTTGGAGACCATCTGGAGACCGATGAATCCTCTTAGCACAAAAACAAATGCAGAGTAAGCACTTCACCAGTGCTGGTTGAATCAATGCATGTGGATGGACTAGAGAAAGGAGGAGCAGAGATTGAAGATTCAGCTGGGAGTAGGCCAGGTTCAAGGGGTTGAGGGCCTATCCTGGTGAAATGGCAGTGAAAATGACAAGGAAAGGACCTTGGTGATGTTAGATATAGGATTTGAAGAGAAGGAGGAGTCGAATATGATGCCCACATTCCCAGCATGGTTGATGTAGAGCATGGTGACATCCTTAATTCAAATGGAAAGGAGAAGGTGTGTTGAGTTTGGGATGATGTATGGGGTGGGATGCGCAGGAGGCCACTGAAAATGCTGGTCTGGAGATTAGAGCTAGGCTGTCAGGACTGAGTCAGGGACAGAGAGGTGGATTTGGGAGTCCTCTAGAAAGTTCTCAGAGTACATGAAGTTCTCCAGGGGGAGAATACAGAATGAGAAGAGGGCAAAGACAGAACATGGAAGAACAGGGATATGTAAGGTCTGGTCAGAGGAAGAAAGTGGAATGAGGGGGGTAGGGATGCAAGTCAAGGGGACCGAGAGCACAGGGGTAAGGGCTTCCCGCTGTGTCACTGCAGGTCTGCCTCTGAGGCTCGTGAATGGAGGTGACTGGTGTCAGGGCCGGGTGGAGGTCCTGCACCAGGGCTACTGGGGCACTGTGTGTGATGACAGCTGGGACACCCAGGATGCAGATGTTGTCTGCAGGCAGCTCGGCTGTGGCTATTCTGTGTCAGCCCTGGGCGGGGCCCACTTTGGTCAGGGCTCCGGAAACATTCTCTTGGGTGACGTACATTGCTCGGGAAGGGAGCCCTACCTGTCAAGCTGTCCCCACAGTGGATGGTACAACCATGAATGTGGCCACAGGGAAGATGCTGGTGTCGTGTGCTCAGGTATTGTGGATATCACCTTGCTCTTTGTATGTGCAAGTCTGAGTCAGTATCACAACACATGAGCCGTGTATGTAGATACGTGTGTACTCCGCAGTTTACTTGCTTTGTTGTAAGTTATGTCCTAGTTGATGTTGGAGAGCAGATGGTACTGCCCCTTTTCATAGACAGTAAAGGTTAAGGGATCATCTGCCTGTCCTTCTGAAGCTGGGCGCGGAGGAGGTAGGCTTCCGTCTCAGTCTCTCAGAGCCCACTGATGCAATCACCTCGTGGACTGGTTTGATGAGCAGCATCACGACCACCCCTGGCCTGGGACACCAAATAAATATCTTCCTAAATGGCAGTTTCTCCTCTTTTAAAGGCTAAGGAGGATAGGGGAACTGCTGGTCCCTAAGACATGAATGTATACCAACATCAAACTGAGGAGTGAACCAAAGCAGTCTCTTTATTGGGAATTAAATGACAAATAAAAGATATTTAACATCCTCAATGGAAAAGAGAGCTTCTCCTGGACCCAACCCAGCAAATCCCAATGCTGATTTCAGTTGTTCACATAGTGCCAGGATGTGTGGACACCAAGGGATCCTTTAATCCATGAAGAAACCTCCAAGGACACTGTCCCATGGCATGTTCCCCCAAGAGGAGTTTCTGGTTAAACTGTCCACTTCTGGAGCAACTCTGGCATTTGCTGTGTGGACTGAACTGAGCCCATGCCACCCTGCACAGGATGTGCCCTTGATAATCCAAGCACCAAGCAGGACTGGGCTCCCCACGGGGGCATGGTCTTCCATGCAGCCATCTTGTGAGTGATTCATTTTGGCATTCTGAAAAGGTTGGTTTTCTCTGGAAACCAGCTTTCTTTCCAGTTGAATCACCTTCTCAGGAGTATTTCAGTGATGGTGAATATTTGTCATTTGAGGGTGTGTTTGGCCTATGGAAACAGACAGATGTCATTTGACATTCAATCCTATGACTAGGACGGGGCTGTGAATGGACTGGGAGACTTTTTGAATAGAGGCTGTGGCAGCAGAGGAGGTAAGGGGAGAGTAGCAAGAGCAAAGGATGCTCGTGTGGCATCCTAGCCAAGCCTAGTACCAGTAGAGTGACAGAGCCATTGGCATGTGTTTGGCTTTTAGCAATGGAGGGTGCCCTCAGCACCTGTGCTTCCAGCCTCTGCTTCAGAGCTGAGGAAGCCATGGGCCAACCCTCCCCAGGAGAGGGCTACCATCAATGAGCTCTTCCTTTCTCCACCCTGCAGCTTCTCTGTTTCCCTCGAAGGCGCCCCTGGAGACAACTGTAGCAGAAGGTAATGTCTATGCTGGGGGATCCCTGTGGGCTTATTACCCAACTGCACCCCTAGGTTCACCTCTGATCCAGAAGAGGCACAGAGGGCATAGAGAGGAGGGTGCTTAGCTCCCAAGAGGGGCCCTTCCAAATAAGTCCTCAGGTCTGAACAGGCATCTCTTCCATGGTTTGTGTCTAAGACTGGGGAGGAATCAAGTTGAAGATGCATCTCCAAGGAGTTCCAAGGTGGAGCCTGTTGTCCTGTCTCTAGAGATTCTGTTATCCACGCAGCTCACTTCTGTGGTCCTCACCCAGCCATGCTGACCCCTGGCCAGGCTAGGGTGCTGGATCTCTGGCTACAGGGTCTTGAGAGGCAGGTGCCTACCTGCTAACGTAGCCAAATTCCTAGGACAGCATCCTTGCCCTTGCTCTTTCTCTAAGCCCATATTAGGCCACCCTTGTTTCTTCCTAACAGAGAGAAATCACAATCCTTCAGCTTATGGGCATCAGAGGTCCTGTACACCCCCCTTGGGTACCTCTAGTGAGAAATCTGGGAAACATAGTCAATACAGGCTGAGATTCTCACAGCCCAGGCTTTGGGAAGGGAAGTCGCTTCCCATTTCCCATGGGAAACTTTGGCCCTAGGAGAAGCTCAAGGACAACATTCTCACCAAGGCCTCTGGCTTGCCCAGGGTTGGCATGAAGCAGTTGGAAATGCTGATGGTACATGCATCAGGCCCTCCTGTTCCTCAAGCCCTCTGTTTCCCTCTCCCTCTGGCCCATGGGGCGAGGCCTGACTTAACCTCCTCTTTCTCTTCCCTATGATGAAGAACACAGAGAACACTAGAACTGAGGGTGAGACTGGCTTTACTCTTCCCTTTCTATAGGTCATGATGCCAACTACATCCATGGGCTTGACTGTGATTCAGGAAAACTTTTAGGGAATGGGATGGGAGGGAATGTTGTGAACACACAGTGACCTTCTGGACCCTAGAGGTCAGCTAGAGTGACGCTTCCTTCATTGCCCTTGTTTGTAGGGGTAGGGAGAAATCAGTCAGAATGTGGTGTCTCTAACAGCCTGTTGTGCTTTGGAAGTAGAGACCAGTGGGATCAGTCTCTAGTCCAGTGTGGCAGCCTAGATCCCACATCTCCACAGCCCTGTGCTGACCCTAGACATCCTGGCCAGGAAGATCATGTGCGAAATGTGCTCCACGCCAACTTTCACGCCCCAGATACACATCAGAGCTCCTCCCAGGACTGCCTGATGTCATCGCGCTGCTCTTCCATGTGGGGTGTTCTGTGTCCCTTGTCAGAGGGAATCAGGCAGAGCCCATGGTCTGCTTAGAGAAGCTGGTCATGTGGATCTCCAGGCCCCTTCCAGGTTGTAGATTAGGAGGGGCAGGTCCTCCAGCTGAAGCGCTAAGGCTTGGGTTTGGGCCGAGCAGTCACTGTCCTCTTCCCCATGAAGAACTCTAACCTCAAGGCGTGTTAGAGCCCAGCCTCATTAGAGATTCTCTGAAAGAGCTTTGCTTATGGGGAAGACTCTGAATGCCCTGTAGACCCTGGGATCTTTCTTTCAGTAGGAACGTGCAAGTGAAATGTTGTGCCTTCCTCTAGGATCCGATTCTGGTTTGGCCCTGAGGCTGGTGAATGGAGGTGACAGGTGTCAGGGCCGGGTGGAGGTCCTGTACCAAGGCTCCTGGGGCACCGTGTGTGATGACAACTGGGACACCAGTGATGCCAATGTGGTCTGCAGGCAGCTGGGCTGTGGCTCGGCCATGTCAGCTCCAGGAAATGCCTGGTTTGGCCAGGGCTCAGGACCCATTGTCCTGGATGACGTGCGCTGCTCAGGGTACGAGTCCTACCTGTGGAGCTGCTCCCACAACGGTTGGTTCTCCCACAACTGTGGCCATCATGAAGACGCTGGTGTCATCTGCTCAGGTAGGCATCAAAGATCTCTGGAGGGTCGAGTGTGGTGGCTCATTTCTGTAATCCCAGCACTTTAGGAGGCTGAGGCAGGCAGATTGCTTGAGCTCAGGTGTTCAAGACCAGCTCTGGGCAAGATGGCAAACCCTGTCTCTGGTAAAAAAAAAAAAAAAAAAAAAAAATCACTTGAGGCCGTTCTAGGGACAGAGTATATTCAGATAATATAGTAACAAACAGGTTTCTCACTCAGGATCCCCACCCACCAAGCCTTTCCTGGTCATCCGGTGGCTCTGGAGTTTAGCTGGGGTTATCCAGCCTGTGGGTGCAATGCCATGCTCAGCACAGATCCCTAAGCTGCAAGCAGTGCCCCAAAATTGGTTTGGAGGTGACTGAGGCACCAGTGTTCAGACACAGGTTCCAGCATACTGACGGCAGAAATGAGGAACTTTTATTCTGCTCCAGGAACATCTTCATAACTCATATCCCCTATTTTCCCTGAGGCTTCTTCTCGGGGACAGCATGTTTTGGGGATCTGGTTGGTGAAGCCTCTCCTCCCCTTCAACACTGTATTACATTGAATGCTGTCAGCCACTGACTGAGAGGGAAGGACTCAAGTGTAAATAGTTCATTTATGATTACTGTGAAGAGAGGCGGGGAAGTGGGGTAAGGGTGGGAGAATGGCAGCAGGTGATAAACAGTAGGCTCAAGGTTGAGCTCGCACTGGGAACAGGGGCGGGACCTCCCAGAAGATCATTAGGAATCCTTAACCTCATGATAGGATGAGGTGGGCGCCTCACTACTGCATGTTTCTGTGGGTTGGGTAGACAGGAAGGTGGAGTCTCTGGGGAGCCAGTCCTGGGTCTGATGTTGGAGGCGGGGAGGTGCCGGTGACCTGTCTCCTGTGGGATCCTGTTCCAAGTGGTCAGGAAAGATCCTCATCCATGTGCTCAGGATGAGCCCTGAGGGGGTCTCCCCAATCCTACGGGGACCTCGTTCCTGGTTCTGAGGCCATGGGATGCATGCAGGCCTGGGGAGATTAGGTAAAAGTGCCTGTCCTCACACCTGTCTGGCCAAGGTCCTGCCATCTCTGGTACTTTGCCAGCCAGATCCCACACAGGACTTTGCTCCTGAATAAGGGAGGGGTCTGGGCATGCCATGTGCAGCTGTCCAGCTCCATCCTGTGTGTACCCAGATTGGGAAGTGGGATGTCCATTCTTATCACCTCCACTGGGGTCACAGGTGCTTCCCCAAAACTTGAGCTTCGGTAGACCTGGGCAAGGTAGGCTGTCAGCACTTTCTCTGTGATGAAGCCTAATCTTCGTCCATATTCAAAGCTGACTGCCTTCCTGGGTGACTTTGGCCGTTAGAAAGTGCCCTGAGTGTGGAACATGCCTTAGATCCTAATTTTATCTCTTCTCTTTGTTGCAATTGACAGACACTTGGCCAACCACAACCTCACCTGCATCAACAGCAGGTAAATAATCCTCTCAGCCCTCCCTAGGGCTCACTATCTCTGGGCGAATTTTGTGTTTGAAACTGATAAGATGAGGCTTATGGTGGGCCCCTCTCTTTTCATGTCCCTGTGGGTTATGTAGGGAGGAAGGTGGAGTCTCTGGGGAGCCAGTCCTGGGTCTGATGTTGGAGGGTGGAGGGTGCTGGTGACCTCTCTCCTGTGGAATCCTGTTCCAAGTGGTCAGGAAAGATCCTCATCCAGGTGCTCAGGACAAGCCCTGGGAGGGTCACCCTAATCTTACGGGGACCTCGTTTCTGGTCCTGAGGCCATGGGATGCATGCAGGCCTGGGAAGATTGGGTAAAAGTGCCTGTCCTCGCACCTGTCTGGCCAAGGTCCTGCCATTTCTGGTACTTTGCCAGCCAGATCCCAGACAGGACTGTGCTCCTGAATAAAGGAGGGGTCTGGGCATGCCATGTGTAGCTGTCCAGCTCCATCCTGTGTGTACCCAGATTGGGAAGTGGGATGTCCATTCTTATCACCTCCACTGGGGTCACAGGTGCTTCCCCAAAACTTGAGCTTCGGTAGACCTGGGCAAGGTAGGCTGTCAGCACTTTCTGTGTGGTGAAGCCTAATCTCCAGCCATAATCAAAGGTGACTGCCTACCTGGGTGACTTTGGCCATTAGAAAGTGCCCTGAGTGTGGAACGTGCCTTAGATCCTAATTTTGTCTTTTCTCTTTGTTGCAATTGACAGACACTTGGCCGACCACGACCTCACCTTCATCAACAGCAGGTAAACAATCCTCTCAGCCCTCCCTAGGGCTCACTATCTCTGGATGAATTTTGTGTTTGAAACTGATAGGATGAGGCGCATGGTGGGCCTCTCTCTTTTCATGCCCCTGTGGGTTACATGGGGAGGAAGGTGGAGTTTCTGGGGAGCCAGTCCTGGGTCTGATGTTGGAGGATGGAGGGTGCTGGTGACCTCTCTCCTGTGGAATCCTGTTCCAAGTGGTCAGGAAAGATCCTCAACCAGGTGCTCAGGACGAGCACTGGAGGGCTCCCTAATCCTACTGGGACCTCATTCCTGGCTCTCAGGTCATGAGCTGGAGACCTCCAAAGAGTGGTGCACTCCAAAAGTGCTGGTCCCTGCACCTGTCTGGCCAAGGCCTTGGCATCCCTGGCAATTTGTCAGAAGCCAGAGAGGACCATGCAGGTGTCAATGAGCTCTTGAATACTGCATGGGTCTGGGCCTGGATTTGTAGCTGTGGAGCTCTGTCCTGTGTGCACCCAGAGTGAGGAGTAAGATGTCCATTCCTGTCACCTCTGCTGGGGTCATACGTGCTTACCCATAAGTTGAGCTTTTATAAACTTGGGTAGAATAGGTATCACTTCTTCTTCCACTAGGACACAGCTTAACCTCTGGGCATAGTCATCTTCAGTCGTGAGTACGTGCCCTGGTGACTTTGGCATTTGTATTCAAACTCGACTTTGCCCAGTGCCCTGATTGTTGTACATGCCTTATTCTTGACCTGCTGATAGGGATGAATGAAGAATTCTTGTGTTCCCCTGTAGGATCTGAATCCAGTCTGGCCCTGAGGCTGGTGAATGGAGGTGACAGGTGTCAGGGCCGAGTGGAGGTCCTCTACCGAGGCTCCTGGGGCACCGTGTGTGATGACAGCTGGGACATCAGTGATGCCAATGTGGTCTGCAGGCAGCTGGACTGTGGCTGGGCTGTGTCG